>CAUYRH010094614.1:0-11786 GCA_963574655.1 Perodicticus potto
AAAAAAAAAGTACAGTAAAAGAGGCTCGGCGCATGTGGCTCAAGCTTCTAAGGCGCCAGCCACATATACTGAGCTGGCAGATTCGAACCCAGCCAGGGGCGCCAAACAACAATGACCGCTGCAACCAAAAAATAGCTGGGCATTGTGGCAGGCGCCTGTAGTCCCAGCTACTTGGGAGGTGGAGACAAGAGAATCACTTAAGCCCCGGGTTGCTGTGAGCTGTGATGTCACAGCATTCTACCCAGGGAGACAGCTTAAGGCTCTGTCTCAAAAAAAATAAAAATAAAAAAGTTGGGTGGCGCCTGTGGTGCAAAGGAGTAGGGTGCAGGCCCCATATGCCGGTGGTGGCAGGTTCAAACCCAGCCCCGGCCAAAAACTGCAAAAAAAAAAAAATAATAAATATTAATAATAATTTTTAAATAATAATAAAAATTAAAAAGTTGGGCAGCACCTGTGGCTCAGTGAGTAGGGTGCCAGCCCCATATACTGAGGGTGGCGGGTTCGAGCCCAGCCCAGGCCAAACTGCAACAAAAAATAGCCGGGCATTGTGGCAGGCACCTATAGTCCCAGCTACTCGGTAGGCTGAGGCAAGAGAATCACCTAAGCCCAGAAGCTGGAGGTTGCTGTGAGCTGTGACACCATGGCACTCTACCGAGGGTGACAAACTGAGACTCTGTCTCTAAAAAAATAAATAAATAAATAAAAAGTAAAAAAGTACAGGAAAAGAGCCAGATGCAGTGGCTGACACCTATAATCCCAGCACTTTGGGAGGAAGAGGTCGAAGGATCCCTTCAAAGCCAGGAGTTTGAGACTAGCCTGAGCAACATAGGGAGAGCCTGGCTCGACAAGAAATAGAAAAATTAGCCAGGCATGGTGGTGGTTGCCTATAGTCCCAGGTACTTGGGAAGCTGAGGCAGAAGGATCACTTGAACCCAGGACTTTGAGGTTCCCGTGAGCTAAGCTGATGCTATGGCACTCTAGTCTGAGCAATAGAGTGGGATTCTGACTCAAAAATAAAAAGAAAGAAGGAAAGGAAGGAAAAAAAGGAAAAGAACGAAAGAAAGAAAGAGCAGGTCATTGTGGCAGGGGCCTAGAGTCCCAGCAACTTGGAAGGCAAAGGCAAAAAAATCGCTTAAGCCTTTATGTGGCTTTAAGAGCTTGAGGTTGCTGTGAACTGCGACACCCTGGCACCCTACCCAGGGCCACAGATTGACTTTTGTCTCAAAAAAAAAAAAAAAAAAAGAATAAGAAGGCCTGACACCCGTTGCTCAGTGGTTAGGGTGCCAGCCACATACAACAAGGCAGACAGGCTGGAACCTGCCAGGGCCTGCTAAACAACCACAACTGCAACAAAAAAATAATCAGGTGTTGTGGCGGGCGCCTGTAGTCCCAGCTACTTGGGAGGCTGAGACAAGAGAATCTCTTGAGCCCAAGAGTTTGAGGTTCCTGGGAGCTATGACGCCAGGGCACTCTACTGAGGACAAGTGAGACTGTCTCAAAAAAAAAACGAAAAATAAATAAAAATACGGGCGGCGCATGTGGTTCAAGTAGGGCGCTTGCCCCATATGCGGAAGGTGGCGAATTCAAACAGGGCCCTGGCCAAAAACTGCACCAAATAAATAAATAAATAAAATAAAAATAGAAAAATTAGCCGGCTGTTGTGGCGGGTGTCTGTAGTCCCAGCTACTTGGGAGACTGAGAAAAGAGAATTGCTTAAGCCCAATTGTTTGAGGTTACTGTGAGCAGTGACGCCATCGCGCTCAACCGCCATCGCGCTCAACCGCCATCGCGCTCAACCGCCATCGCGCTCAACCGCCATCGCGCTCAACCATGGCGCCGCTCAACTGCCATGGCACTCAACCGCCATGGCTCTCAAACAATGGCGAGAAAGTGAGATTCTGCCTCAAAAAATACGGGTGGGGGAGGGGGAAAGGGAACTTTCCTCGCTGATGGATGTGGCCTGTGTCTACGTAGGGATAGCGGTTACGCTGGTGTTTAATTTGTCAAGACCGTCGAACAGTACACGGAAAATGGGGTATTTTGTTGTAAGTAAACTAGAGATCTTTTTAAAAAACGTTTCCCAAAAAGAACTACTTGGGAAAGGCTGGGCAAGGTGGCTCACGCCTGTAATCCCAGCACTCTGGGAGGCCGAGGCGCGTGTATTACCTGAGCTCCCAAGTTCGACACCAGTCTGAGCCACCGGGCGTTATGGCGGGCGCCTGTACTACCAGCTACTTGGGAGGGTAAGGCAAGAGGATCACTTCAACCCAAGGGTTTGAAGTTGCTGTGAGCTATGAAGCCACGGGACTCTACCGAGTGCGACAAAGACTGTCTAAAAAAAAAAACTGCCGGGGGGAATCAGTAGCTCGGCGCTGGGCACCCTTAACGAAATAATATGAGGTAAACGCGATACTCGTTTCTCTGGCGCCCTGGAGCCGGGGAGAGGACAGAGGCTAAGTCACCGGCGCTGATCGCCCCACTCACCCAACCAGTAATCGGGGCTTCACTTCCGCCAACGCCATCTCGGGGTTCTCCCAGCTGCCGAAGGCAGAGAGAAGGGGGCCCCGGGACCCACGCAGCTCCAGGCCGGGATCCGACTCTCAGCCGTTGAGGACGCGGGCGCCAATCACGAGAGGACAAAGGCGTACGGCCTCAGGCGTGCGTCAGGGCTGGGGGTCGCTACGTGGGGGCGGGGAGGCCGTAGGGACGCTGGATGTCCCTGGGTCTACAACTCTGGGGGTCCGGGGCAGGCCGAGACGGGAAGTTACCTATCCGGTGGTGCCAGCGTCAGGGAGGATGGCCGGCGGGGGCCGTGGGCTCCGCCCTGCGGCCGGCCTGGCGCTCACCTGTGTAGCTGGGGACTGGGCCGCCGCTGGGGTTCTCCGAAGTCGCTACCCGGTCCTTCCCGCCGGCGGCGCGGACCTCAGGCTGCACAGCGCCCCCTCTCTGCCACGCCGCTCGCGTCGCTGACTCACGATGTTGCGCTTGGGGTTTGCACCCGGGTATGTGCAAAGGTCCAAAACAAGCCCCTAAAAAGTGATTACTCCGGCACAGGCAGCCCCCGTCACGCTACACTCTCGATGCCCTCGGCCCCAGGCGTCTCTCCGCACGGTCCCTGCCCCTCCCTCCTCCGCTCACTTTGCGAAGGCACTTGGGATGCGCCGGTGAACTCCCCGGTTCCCGGCCAGCCCCGGTCCCAGGCAAGCCGAGACGCTCACTCGGCCCCCAGCCCCCGTCCATTTCTCACCCTTGTAAAGACTTCCAACCGTTACCAACGTTAGTGGATTCCCTACTACGGGCCAGGAACTGCAGGAGCATTCGAGAGGGGGGTGAAGAATGCAGTGGAATTCTAGGCTTTGAGGACCTCACAGTGGGAAGCTGTAGGTTCCGGGCAGGAAAGAAAAGCTGGGGGGAGGGGGGTAGAAAGGAGACTAGAAGTGAATTAAGGCCTCTCAGACTGACTTTTTATAAAAAAGAGTATTTGGAGGATGACACAAGAGCACAGGAGGTTTACTCAGGAGAAGGGAAGGACTTAAGGAAACCACTCAAGGAGAAAGGAGCTACCTGTGAACAATAGAAGCCTTCGAAGTGAGAAGGAAGATTTGGGAAAGTGGCAGAAATTTTACATAACCAGAGTGGGACATTAGAGCTACAAGTTAGACAAGAGTCACTGAAGGCATTGGGTTTAGAAATCAAAATTGTCCAGCGAGGTGGCTCACGCTTGTACTTTGGGAGGCCAATGTGGAAGGATCATTTGAGCTTAGGCTCATACAGCAGCCTGAGCAAGAGTGAGACCTCTCTCTACCAAAAATAGAAAAATTAGCTGGGGGTGATTGGAGGCACCTGTAGTCCCAGCTGCTTAGAGGCTGATGAGGCAAGAGAATCCCTTGAGCCCAGTAGTTTGAATTTGCTGTAAACTATAATAAGACCACTGCACACAAGCTCAAGAATAATAATAATAATAATGTAGGGTTATCTAACTAAAATTTTTCAAGATATTAATATAAATATAGACCTTAGTGACAAAAACCCAGTTTTATGATTGAGTAGGACAGTAAGATAAGTAAGTAGAATGTACTGAGTGTGAGGGAGCAGGGCTTTAGCCCCAGAGAACAGGAACTAAAACCAGCAGGGAGCGGAAGGATTAGGAGACAACATAGAAGGGCCCAAAGACCAGGGCCTCTGAGAAGGAGAGGCTTGGCAATTTGGCAATGGAGAGTGTGATATTGGGGCTCAAGCCTTCCAAGGGGAAGCAATTCTAAGAGATGACACAATTTAGGGGTGGCTGCTGCAATGTACAAGAAAAGTTAGATGAGGCCTGGGCAGAGTGGCTGAACCCAGTAATCTTAGAACTGGGAGGCCGAGACGTCCAAATTTCTTGCGCTCAGGAGTTCAAGACCACCCTAAGCCAGAGAAAAACCATTCTATTAAAAATAGAAAAAAATTAAGCCTGCGCTCTGGGAGCCCCAAGCTATTGTATTGCCTGAGCTCAAGAGTTCTAGACTAGACCAACCTGAGCAACAGAGAGACCTCGTCTCTAAAAAACAGCCTGGCATTATGACTGGCACCTGTACTCCCAACTACTTGGGAGGCTGAGACAGAGGACTGTGTTAACCCAAGATTTCGAAGATGCTATGACCTATGATGCCACAGCACTTTACCCAGGTTGACAAAGTGAGATACTGTCTCAATAAAAGAAATATATATATATATATGTATATACAGTCCTGAAAGCTAGACCCAGGAGACCGAGTCCAGCCTGGGGGAGACAACCCCCCCTTCCCTCATCTCTAAAAATAATAAAATAGGCTTGGGGGCTGTAGCTTAAGGGTTAGGGTACCAGCCAGATACACCAAGGCAGGCGGGTTTTTTTTTTTGTTTGTTTGTTTGTTTTTTGTAGAGACAGAGTCTGACTTTATCGCCCTCGGTAGAGTGCCGTGGCATCACACTGCTCACAGTAACCTCCAACTCCTGGGCTCATGTGATTCTCTTGCCTCATCGCCCCAAGTAGCTAAGACTACAGGTGCCTGCCACAACGCCCGGCTATTTTTTTGCTGCAGTTCGGCAGGAGCCAGGTTTGAACCCGCCACCCTCAGCATATGGGGCCAGTGCCCTACACACTGAGCCACAGGCACCGCCCAAGGCAGGCGGGTTTAAACCTGGCCTGGGCCTGCTAAACAACAATGACAACTCCAACAAAAAATAGCTGGGGGCTCTGCACCTGTAGCTCAGCAGTGAGGGCTCCAGCCACAGACACCCGAGCTGGCAGCTTCAAACCCAGCTCAGGACTGCCAAACAACAATGACAACTACAACCCCTCCCCGCCAAAATAGCTGGATGTTGTGGTGGGTGCCTATACTCCCAGCTACTTCAGAGGCTGAGGCAAGAGAATCACTTCAGCCCAAGAGTTTGAGGTTGCTATGAGCTGTGACACCACGACACTCTACCAAGGGCAACATAGTGAGACTCTGTCTCCAAAAAAACATAATAAAAATAAACACAAAAAATAACAAAATAGGGCGGTGCCTGTGGGCAGGGCTCAGTGGGCAGGGCGCCGGCCCCATTTACCAAGTGTGGCGGGTTCAAATCCAGCCCTGGCCGAACTGCAACAAAAAAATAGCTGGGCATTGTGGCGAGCGCCTGTAGTCCCAGTTACTCGGGAGGCTGAGGCAAGAGAATGGCCTAAGCCCAGGAGCTGGAGGTTGCTGTAAGCCGTGAAGCCACGGCACTCTACCAAGGGCGACAAAATGAGACTCTGTCTCTCAAAAAAAAAAGGCTTGGCGCCTGTGGCTCAAGAGGCTAAGGAGCCAGCCACATACACCTAAGCTGGCAGGTTTGAATCCAGCCCGGGCCTGCCAAACAACAATGACAACTACGACAACAACAAAATGGCCGTTCATTGTGGCAGACGCCTGTAGTCCCAGCTACTTGGGAAGCAGAGGCAGAAGAATCACTTAAGCCCAGGAGTTGGAGGTTGCTGTGAGCTGTGATGCCAAGGCACTCTACCCAGGGCGACAGCTTGAGGCTCTGTCTCAAAAAAAAAAAAGTGACGCCACAGCACTCTACAGAGGGTGATAAAGTGAGACTTTGTCTCTACAAAAAAAAAATAGGGAGGCGCCTGTGGCTCAAAGGTGTAGGTGCCGCGCCCCCCATCAAGGAGTAGGGCACTGACCCCATATACCAGAGGTGGCAGGTTTAAACCCAGCCCTGGCCAAAAAGCTGCAAAATAAATAAATAAATAAATAAATAAAATGGCTAACTTTGGGCCGGGCACAGTGGCTCATACCTGTAATCCTAGTACTCCTGGAAGCCTAGGCAGGTAGATTGCTTGAGCTCACAGGTTCAAGACCAGCCTGAGCTAGAGCAACACCTTGTCTCTAAAAACAGCCACGTGTGTGGCAGGCATCTGTGGTCCCAGCTATTTGGGAGGCTGAGGCAAGAGAACCACTTCAGCCCAAGAGTTTGAGGTTGCTGTGAACTGTGACCCCATGGCCCTCTACCAAGGGTGACAAAGTAAGACTCTCTCTCAAAAAAAAAGGAAAAAAAGGGCTCGGTGCCCTCGGTGCCTGTGACTCAAGTGCCGAAGGCGCCAGCCACATATGCATGAGCTGGCCAGTTCGAATCCAGCCCAGGCCCACCAAACAACAATGACGGCAGCAACCAAAAAATAGCCAGGCATTGCGGCAGGTGCCTGTAGTCCCAGCTACTTGGGAAGCAGAGGCAGGAGAATCGCTGAGTCCAGGAGTTGGAGGTTGCTGCAAGCTATGATGCCACAGCACTCTACCCAGGGCGACAGCTTAAGGCTCTGTCTCAGAAAAAGAAAAAGGCTCAGAGCTCTATGCAAAGTGGTTATGGCGCCAGCCACATACACCGAAGGTGGCTGGTTCAAACCCGGCACAGGGCAGCCAAACAATAATGACAACTGCAACAACAACAAAAATATAATAACTGGGCATTGCGGCGGGCGCCTGTAGTCCCTCCTAGCTACTTGAGAGGCTGAGGCAAGAGAATCACTTAAGCCCAAGACTTTGAGGTTGCTATGAGTTGTGACGCCACTGCACTCTACCGAGGGCAAAATGATGACAATCTGTCTCAAAAAAAAAAAATTAGCTGAACATTGTGGTGGGCACCTGTAGTTCCAGTTACTTGGGAAGCTGAGGCATGAGGATCGCTTGAGCTCAAGGGTTTGACATTCCTGTGAGCTATGAGGATGCCGTGGCATGCAACCCTTGGGCCACAGTGTGAGACTTTGCCTCCAGAAAAAAAAAGTGAAATGAGTCTCACTGGACTTGGATCTAGTGCCCACAAGACTGGTGTTGTGGACATCGAGGGCACCAGAAGGCTGGCAAAAAAGTGGAAGAATCAAAGCCAAGGAAATAAAAATAGCCAGGCGTTGTGGTGGGCGCCTGTAGTCCCAGCTACTAGGGAGGCTGAGGCAAGAGAATTGCTTGAGCCCAAGAGTTTGAGGTTGCTGTGAACTATGACGCTAGGGCACTCTACAGAGGGTGACAAAGTGAGACTCTGTCTCCATAAAAAAAAAAAAAAATACGGCTCGGTGCCTGTGGCTCAACGGGCTAAGGCGCCAGCTACATACACCTGAGCTGACGGGTTCGAATCCAGCCCAGGCCTGCCAAACAACAATGACGGCTGCAACCAAAAAATGGCCGGGCATTGTGGCGGGCGCCTGTAGTCCCAGCTACTTGGGAGGTGGAGGCAGGAAACTCGCTTGAGTCCAGGAGTTGGAGATTGCTGTGAGCTGTGATGCCAGAGCACTCTATCCAGGGTGACAGCTTGAGGCTCTGTCTCAAAAAAGTAAATAACTAAATAAAAATAAATAGACAGATAAATAAAGCCAAGAAACATCAGAGAATGTGGAGGAGTGACCCTGAAGCTAATAGATGACTGTGACAAGAAAGGTAAGAAGGTTGTAAAACAAAAATCAATGAATTTCAAGGCGGCACCTGTGACTCAAAGGAGTAGGGCACCTGCCCCATATGCCGGTGGTGGGTTCAAACCCAGCCTTGGCCAAAAAACAAGGACATCTTGGGCAGCGCCTGTGGCTCAAAGGAGTAGGGCGCCGGCCCCATATGCTGGAGGTGGCGGGTTCAAACCCAGGCCCGTCCAGAAACTGCAAAAAAAAAAAAAAAAAGTCAATGAATTTCTAAATAAAATTGACTTTTCTGACTAAGGATGAAAGAGCAATGTCCTGGAGGACGCAGTGAGGAGTTTGGGATACTAATGCCAACTTCTGGAGAGTAAAGCAAAGGTTTCAATTAACAGGGCATCCTTCTGGAAGTCTCAGGTCTCCACTGGAAGAAAAAAAAAAAAAAGAGAGAGGAAATGTCCGGTCAAAAGGCTGGAGGAGTTTGTTAATGAAACAAGTCTTCCAGATGGCCCAGTAGAAAGGATGTTTGTAGAAAGGTTGGTGCAGGATGGTAATACTTAATACCTGCTGCTTATGTAAAGTTGCCTCCTCCATTTCCATCTTTCATTTCCTTTCTACAACTTGGAGAGTTTTTTTTTTTCTTTTTTGTTTTCAGCTGTGACTCCAGACAGGATCCAAAGAGGAGTTTTAAAAATCTCTTCTCTGGGTTTTATGGAGATTTACTTTACCCTTCTGTGTTAGCCGAGAGTTATTATTATTATAATTTTGTTTTTAAGACAGAGTCTCACTTTGTTCCCCTGGGTAGAGTGCCATAGCATCATAGCTAACAGCAATCTCAAACTCCTGGCCTGTTGCCTCAGCCTCTGAAGTACCTGGGACTACAGGCGACTGCCAAACACCCGGCTAGCTTTTCTGTTTTTAGTAGAGACAGGATTTCCCTCTTGCTTCAGCCTGGTCTCCAACTCCGGAGCTCAAGCGCTGCACCCTCCTTAGCCTCCCGGAGTGCTAGGATTATAGGCATGAGCCACCATGTAGGTCTGGACAGTTTTTCTGATCCCCCCCTCCTTTTTTTTTTTTTTTGAGACAGAGCCTCAAGCTGTCACCCTGGGTAGAGTGCCATGGCATCACAGGTCACAGCACCACCAATTCCTGGACTCAAGGGATTCTCCTGCCTCCGCCTCCCAAGTAGCTGGGACCACAGACACCGCCACAATGACCGGCTATTTTTTTTTTCTTTTTTTTTTTTGGCCTGGGCTGGATTTGAACCCACCTCCTCCAGCATTTGGGGCCGGCGCCCTACTCCTTTGAGCCACAGGCGCCGCCCCATCACCCAGCTATTTTTTGGTTGCAGCTGTCATTGTTGTTTGGTGGGCCCAGGCTGGATTCGAACCCGCCAGCTCAGATGTATGTGGCTGGTGCCTTAGCTGCCTGAGACATAGGCGCCCAGCCTGATCCCCTCTTTTTATGAAAGAGAGTCTCACTGTGTTGCCCTTGGTACAGTGCTCATGGCGTCACAGCTCACAGCAACCTCCAACTCTAGGGCTTAAGCCATTCTCTGTCCTCAGCCTCCCAAGTAGTTTATGATCCCCTTTTTAGAATACAGAACCTGAGGCTCAAGAGTTGTGAAATGTGTTGACCAAGAATACATTAACCTGGGCTCAGTGCTTGTACCTCAAGTGGCCAAGGCCCCAGCCACATACACAAGAGCTGGAGGGTTCAAATCCAGGATGGGCCTGCCAAACAACAATGACAACTACAAAAAAAAAGTGGCCAGGCATTGTGGCAGGCACCTGTAGTCCCAGCTACTAGGGAAGCTGAGGCAAGAGAATCGCTTAAGCCAGGACTTGGAGGTTGCTGTGATGCCAGGGCAATCTACCCAGGGCAACAGCTAGAGGCTCTGTCTCACAAAAAAAAAAAAGTGTTAATCTGAGTGGCAAAGCTAGGACACCAATGCATGGCCAGACTCTTGCACCAAAGGATGTGCCTCCTCATTCAATTAACTGTCTATATTTCTATTTTTTTTATATTTAATAAATACATAGCTGTGTACATTAATACAATCATTGGGTACAATGTGCTGGTTTTATGTACAATTTGAAATATTTTCTTATTTTTTTTGCAGTTTTTGGTTGGGGCTGGGTTTTTTTGTTTTTTTGAGACAGAGCCTCAAGCTGTCACCCTGGATAGAGTGCGGGGCATCACAGCTCACAGCAACCTCCATTTCCTGGGCTCAAGCGAGTCTCCTGCCTCCACCTCCCAAGTAGCTGGGACTACAGGCGCCTGCCACAACGATTGGCTATTTTTGGTTGCAGCCGTCATTGTTGTTTGGCGGGCCTGGGCTGGATTCGAACCTGCCAGCTTAGGTGTATGTGGCTGGCGCCTTAGCCCGTTGAGCCACAGGCACCGAGCCTGGGGATGGGTTTTAACTTGCCAACTCCAGCATATGGGGCCAGTGCCCTACTCTTTTGAGCCACAGGCACAGCCCAGTTTGAATTTTTTTTTCTTTCTTTTTTGTAGAGACAGAGTCTCACTTTATCGCCTTCGGTAGAGTGCCACGGCATCACACAGCTCACAGCAACCTCCATCTCCTGGGCTTAGGCGATGCTCTTGCCTCAGCCTCCCAAGTAACTGGGACTACAGGCGCCCACCACAAAGCCCGGCTTTTTTTGTTGTTGTTGTAGTTTTTGGTTGGGGCCGGGTTTGAACCCGCCACCTCCAGCGTATGGGGCCAGCGCCCTACTCTGTTTTTATTTTATTTATTTATTTTATGTATTTTTTTTTTAGAGACAAAATCTCACTTTATTATCCTTGGTAGAGTGCCGTGGCGTCACACAGCTCACAGCAACCTCAACTCCTGGGCTTAGGCGATTCTCTTGCCTCAGCCTCCCAAGTAGCTGGGACTACAGGCGCCCGCCACAACGCCCAGGTATTTTTCTGTTTTGCAGTTCGGCCGAGGCCGGGCTTGAACCCACCACCTTTGGCATATGGGACAGGCGCCCTACTCCATGAGCCACAGGTGCCACCAGTGCCCTACTCTTTTGAGCCACAGGCGCCACCCAATTTGAAATATTTTCTTTTTTTTTTTTGCAGTTTTTGACCAGGGCTGAGTTTGAACCTGCCATCTCCGGCATATGGGGCCAGCGTACTACTCCTCTGAGCCACAGGCGCCGCCCTTGAAATATTTTCATCAAACTGATTAACATAGCCTTCACAGCTTTTTCTTAGTTATTGTGTTAAGACATTTATATCGTACATTTAGTAAATTTCAAATGTACCCTTGTAAGATGCACCGTAGATGTGGTCCTACTGATTACCCTCCCTCCACCCATTCTCCCCCCTCCTCGCCCTTCCCTCTCCGCTTTCCCCATATTCTTGGGCTATAATTGGGTCATAGCTTTCACATGAAAGCTATAAATTGGTTTCATAGTAGGGCTGAGTACATTGGATACTTTTGCTTCCATTCTTGAGATACTTTGCTAACAAGAATATGTTCCAGGCTCTGCACCTGTGGCTCAGCGGGCTAAGGTGCCAGCAACATGCACCTGAGCTGGCGGATTGGAATCCAGCCTGGGCCCGCCAAACAACGACGGCTGCAACCAAAAAATGGCCAAGTGTTGTGGCGGGCACCTGTGGTCCCAGCTACTTGGGAGGCGGAGGCAGGAGACTCGCTTGAGCCTAGGAATTGGAGGTTGCTGTGAGCTGTGAAGCCAGAGCACTCTAAACAGGTGACAGCTTGAGGCTCTGTCTCAAAAAAAAAAAAAATTAAAAAAAGGAAGAATATGTTCCACTGTGGCGGGCACCTGTAGTCCCAGCTACCAGGAGGCTGAGGCAAGAGAATCACCTAAGCCCAGGAGTTGGAGGTTGTTGCGAGCTATGTGACGCCACGGCACTCTACCAAGGG
>CAUYRH010094615.1:0-25096 GCA_963574655.1 Perodicticus potto
TTGTACTAGGCTGTTTATCGCAGCCCAATTTACAATTGCTAAAATGTGGAAACAGCCTAAATGTCCTTCAACCCAGGAATGGATTGGTAAGCTATGGTATATGTATACCATGGAATATTACTCAGCCATCAAAAAAGGAGATTTTGCAGCATTTGTACTAACGTGGATGGAGGTGGAACACATTATTCTTAGTGAAACATCACAAAAAATGTCTGTACAACTAAGGAAACAGACAATCTTCAGAATGGGAAAAGATATTTGCATATTATGAGTTGGACAAAAACATAACTAGGATCCACAGAGAACTCAAAATAATCAACAAAAAAAGACCCAACAACCCCACATCACTGGGCAAGAGACATGAATAGAACTTTCTCTAAAGAAGATAGATGAATGGCTAACATAAGAAAAAATGCCCATTATCCCTAATCATCAGAGGACGATGTAGTAATCAAAACTACCCTGAGATATCACCTAACTCAAGTGAAAATGGCCCACATCACCAAGTATCAAAGCTGCAGATGTTGGCATTGATGTCAAGACAAGGGAACACTTTTATACTGCTGATAGGACTGCAAACTAATACAACCTTTTTGGAAAGAAGTATGGAAAATCCTCAAGAACTCAAACTAGACCTCCCCATTTGATCCTGCAATCCCATTATTAGGCATCTACCGAGAAGAAAAAATATCCTTTTATCATAAGGACATTTTGCACTAGACTGTTTATTGGAGCTCAATTTACAATCGCCAAATTTCCACCAAAATGTAGAAACAACCTAAATGCCCATAACCCAGTAATGGATTAACAAGCTGTGGTATATGTATACTATGGAACACTATTCAGTCAATAAAAAAGATGGCAACTTTATAGCTTTTGTATTAACCTGGATGGAGGTGGAATGTATTTTCAGTAAAGCATCACAAGAATGGAGAAGCAAGAATACAATGAACTCTATTCTAATATGAAGGCAGTAGAGGAGCTAACACAAGGTGGGAAGGAAAATGAGCAAGTTGGGAGAGGGGAGAAGGAAGGGAAATGGGGGGTCACAGTGTATGGCACACCTCTCAGGGGCAGGACACAATTATAAGAAGGACTTTATCTAACAAATGCTATCAGTGTAACCTAACTCTTTGTACCCTCAATGAATCCCAAACAATAAAAAAAATTTTTTTTAATTTCAACTTCCAGCATAAATGGGTTAATAATGTAGAAGGATATAGCTGGGCATTGGGACAGATGCCTGTAATCCCAGCTACTTGGGAGGCTGAGGCAAGAGGATTGCTTAAGCCCCAGAGTTTGAGGTTGCTGTGAGCTGTGACACAACAGCACTCTACTGAGGGTGACATAGTGAAACACCGTCTCGAAAAAAAAAAAAAATATATATATATATATAAATTTTTAAAAAGTAGGGGGATATAAATTTTTTTTAATTTTAAATGATGGATTGGTTCAAAACAATTAAAAAATTATTAACATTTTCTTATCACATAGAAAAGAGATGTTTAAGAAGATATTGTGGCTTTACCCTGTTACACCATCTTATACCCTGGTGTGTGTACCAGTGTGTAAGATTCTAATCTAATTTGTATTCCTGCAACCATAATATAACCATTCCTTGTGAGGGTACTTTAATACTGCTATTCTAATTTGTATTCCTGCAACCATAATATAACCATTCCTTATGAGGGTTCTTTAATACTGTTATATTACTGAATCCTGCTTTATCATACGGTGAACACAAAGCAAACCAAGAATAAATAAATTCAGAAGGATTAAGAATACTATTTTGTGACTTAACCTATAAAGGCATTTACTATTCAGAATAACCATTTCACTGATTCCAACAGTAACGTTGGATTCAGCTGCTAAAACACAGCCTTATTAGAATTTTTTTTTTTTTTTTTGAGACAGTCTCACTTGGTCACCCTTGGTAGAGTGCTATGGCATCTTAGTTCACAGCAACCTTGAACTCTTGGGTTCAAGTGATACTCTTGCCTCAGACTCCCCAGGTAGGTGGGACTATAGGCAGTCATTACCATGCCAGGCTATTTTTTAGAGATGGGGGTCTCACTCTGGCTCAGGCTGGCCTTGAACCTGTGAGCTCAGAGAATCCACCTGCCTTGGCTTCCTAAGTGCTGGGAAGAAATAAGAAATTTTTCATCTAATTTACTGCATACAATATTTGAAAAGGCAAGTAAATGACTAAAAGTAATAATAACCACTACTTTTTAATGAACATTAGCTAAAAGATGATCACTACTTTTTAACAAATATCAACTAAAAGATGAAAACTCCTAGGTGTTTTACATTCATTTTAAATTCTTGTAAAACCTCCACACATTAGCATTCCAATTCTAATACTTTCATTTCTTATACAAAAAGAAAAATAAAGCTGATCACAAATACTATTATTCACAAGTAATAGTCACGTTTCTATTTATGATTTCTAACCTGTAAAAATGAAAAGTCATCTTCAAAGAAATTAAACAAGCTATGAGAAGTACAGATGTTCAATCTTAGATAATGATGGTTATAGAGATTCTAGAATCAACAACCAAATCAGTGCCCCAATAATAATAGTAATGAGAGCCTAGCAGAGGAATTTCATAGTCTTTCATCTCAGTTTAGGAAGCTGTTTTGGCATGACAAAAGAAGGCAATAAGACATTTACAGAGCTCTGGGAAGAAAGCTTTAATTGACATTCAAATTTTATAAACCATTTAAAAAATGAGTTTAAGAACTCAGAGTAGCCAAATTCTCTCTTTCGTAGAGACAGACAGCAGAACTGTGATTTTTTTCAGAGTTAGAGAGGGAGGAATGTAGAGTTATTATTTAATTGGTGTAGAGTTTCAGTATGGAAAGATGGCATAATTCTGGAGCTGTATATTTAAAAAAGATCAAAATTATAAATTTTACATTAAGTATATTTTACCACAATATAAAAATTACTTTAAGAGGCTGGGTTCAGTGACACCCACCTGTAATCCCAGCACTTAAGGATGCTGAGGCAAGAGGACTATTTGATCCCAGAAGTGCCACACTAGCCTAAGCAACACAGCCAGACCCCATCTCTAAAAATAATTTTTTTAAAATTAGCCAGGCATGGTAGGGTGTGCCTATAGTCCCAGCTACTGGGAAGGTGAGGCAGGAGGATCCTTCAAGGTTATATTGAGGTGTATCATACCAGCCTGGTCAACAAAGAGAGACCCTGTCTCTGAAAAAAAAATTTAGTTTAAGAGAAAAATCTCAGCATATTCCATCATAAAAATCTGTCTCAGAAAGAGCACTATGCAAATATCAAAGCTCAGAAGTACAAGGGAACATGATGTAGCTGAAGAAGTGAATGAATTTTTATATAGATGAAAGGAAGAGACTGAGGTTCAGAGAAACAGGCAGGAGAGATGTCCACCATACCATGGTTAAGGATTACAAACTTCATCCTAAAGACAATACAACATCTTTGTCATACTTTAAAAAGAAAGAATGTAAACAAATGTGTTTTTAAAAGAATCACTATCACTGTAGAGGAGCGGTTTTCAACCTATGGGTTGTGACCCGTTTGGGGGTCGAATAACCCTTTCACAGGGGTCGCCTAAAGACATCCCGCATATCAGATATTTACTTTATGATTCTTAACAATAGCAAAATTACAGCTATGAAGTAGCAACAAAAATAATTTTATGGTTGGGGGTCACCACAACATGAGGAACTATATTAAAGGGTCGCAGCATTAGGAAGGTTGAGAACCACTGCTATAGAGTGAAGAAAGGTATGGAGACCACCAATCCAGGAGATGGCCTACACAAGAGTCCATGGTAAGAATGGAAGAAGGAAATTAATGTGAAAGCTCTTTAGGAAGTAGCTGAAAGAGAAAAATGAATTAACAGTTTCTATATTGGGCAACTGAGTAGAAGAACCTACCATTCACTAAGCTAGAGAATAAGGCCTTTAAAAGTATTTATCCTTGTAAACACACAGTGGATCTACAGCCAATTTTTTAATGGCTACATAGAATTCAATTGCTTTAACAAAGCAGTTCTTTAAATTTTTCTAATTACCCCAACAAAAGAAGAGAGGCAAGCATTTTTTTTTCAAAGCATAAAGCCATTAATGATAACAAAAAACCATTCACCCAGTTTTAACAGCCTCATGGTTATTCAGTGGCAAGAGATCATTACTGAAAATCTATACTACCCACGAAGAGGAAGCTGGGACCCAAATTTATAGCTCAAAATTTTGCCTATTAATCTACTAAGCATTCTTAACCCCCACAAACCATTTTTCAGTTTTTAATATTCTAACAAAGCTATTCTTATAAATATTGTGTATATTTAATGGAACTAATATCTGAAATATTAAGTAATCAGATGAAGAAAAAGGGACAAATGAGTACTACATATTCTACCTCATTGTGAGCATTACTGTTTCTATTTCTACCCTAATACTATACCTCACTCGAAGAACAGTGAATGAGCCATCCTTCATTCCAAGCGCAAGATGGATTCCATCTACATTCACAGCTGCACAACGAATTGGTTCTTCCATATTACATCTTGCTATTAATGCATGATCTACTAGGCTCCATATCCTGTAAGATTAAATTTGAAAAATAAAAAAGAATAGTAAACTAAAGCATAGTTTAAAAAATAGTAACATATCCTATGAAAATTTTTGGTTAAAATAATAATCTCATTTTAAGTAAGATAAATCTAGGTATTTTAATTGTCTCCTTTGCGGGGAAAAGTTCATATCTGCAAAAATGGGAATGCTGTTCATGCTTAAAATGACTGAACTTGATAGAATCTTTTACTATTAAAACAATGTAGTGATGTAAATTCTTTTGAACCAATCATTTTAGACAGAAGATTTGTACCCTAATCAAAGGCTATATATATACTAATATACAGTTGAATCTCCACAGTTGGCCCTCTCTCTACATTGACCAACTCCTTAAGTTGACCTAATTTTCATAGACCGGACATGCCCAAAATGTACTTATTAGTATAGCAGGCCTAGTTCTTTATGTTGACCACCTCTGTATGTTGACCAGTTTGTTACAGTCCCTTGGGTGGTTAACTTACAGAGGTTCCACTGTATATACGCACACACATACCATTTTATCTCTCTCTATATATGTACGTATATATGTATATTTTATATATATATGTATATATATTCTTTTCAATTTAAGTATAACACTTAAAACTATTTAAATTCAAAATATGTCCCAGATCGGCTCAGCGCCCATACAACAATGGGTTATGGCACTGGCCACATGCACAGAGGCTGGCAGATTCAAACCTGGCCTGGGCTAGCTAAACAACAATGACAACTGCAACAAAAAAATTGCCAGGTGTTGTGGCAGGTGCCTGTAGTCCCAGCTACTTTGGAGGCTGAGACAAGAGAATCGCCTAAGCCCAAGAGGTTGAGGTTGCTGTGAGCTATGATGCCACAGCACTCTACCGAGGGTGACACAGTAAGACTTTGTCTCAAAAAAAAAAAAAAATCCTGATTATAATGCTAGAAATCAACAACAAAAATGATAACTAGAAGATACCTATTGCCTGAAAATTAAGAATTATACTTCCAAATAAGGGCAAGGATGAAATCCTAATAAAAACAATGAATAAGTTGAACTAAGTTATAACAAACCTGTCACATCAAAACTTGTGAAGACAGCTGAAATAGTACTTATGAAAAACTTTCAGAAACTTTAAATGTGTATACAGTAGCCCCCTGTATCCATCTATTCTGCAACCACAGATTCAACCAACCACTTAAGGAAAATGCAGTTAAGTCTATGATGGTTGGGTCTGTACTAAACATGCATAGACTTTTTTCTTGTCATTATTCCCTAAGCAATATAGTATAACCACTATTAATATACATCGTATTAGTTATTGTACGCTATCTAGAGATTTAAAGTACTGGTTTGCCTTTGAATAACATGGGAGTTAAGAGCACTAACCCCACACAGTTGAAAATCCACATGTAACTTTTGTCTCCCCCAAAATGTAACAGCCTGGCCAGGTGTGGTGATGAGGCTCATGCCCTATAATCCTAACACTCTGGGAGGCTAAGGTGGTGGTGGGTGATGAGTGGTGGTAAGTTTGAGACCAGCCTGAGCAAGAACGAGACACCGTCTCTACTGAAAATAGAAAAATTAACTGGGCATCATGGTAGGCGCCTGTAGTCCCAGCCACTTGGGAAGATGAGCTAAGAGGATTGCTTTAGCCCAAGAGTTTGAGATTGCTGTGAGCTATTACACCCCAGCACTCTACCCAGGGCAACAGAGTGAGACTCTGTTTCAAAAAAAGAATTTAATAGCCTACTGTTGAAAAGAATCCTTACAAATAACACAAACAATCAATTAACACACATTTTGCATGTTATATACCATCTTTTTTTTTTTTGACTCTCACTCTGTTACCCTCAGTAGAGTGCCATGGCTTCACAGCTCACAGCATCCTCAAACTCTTGAGCTCAAATGATCCTCTTACCTTAGTCTCACTACAGCACCTGACTATATATACTATATTCTTTAACAATAAAGTAAGCAAGAGAAAAGAAAATGCTATTAAGAAAATCATAAAGAATAGAAAATATATTTAATATTCATAAGTCGAAGTACAGCATCTAAAAAGTTTTTATCCCTGTTGCCTTCATGTTGTGTAGGCCAAGGAAGAGGAGGAAAAGGAGGGGTTGGTCTTGTTATCACAGGGGTGGCAAAGACAGAAGAAAATCTGCCTATAAGTGGACCAGTGCAGATCAAAACCATGATATTCAAGGGTCAACTGCATATGGGAAGATGTACATAGGTTATATGCAAATACTATTAACATTTTATGTAAGAGACTTGAGCATCACAGATTTTAGTATGTGGAGTGGGGGTTTCCTGGAATCAGTCTCTTCCCACAGGTACTAAGGTATGACTATATTATAAAATTCTGTAAAGGCTAAAATTTAATGAATAGGTATCTACCTCAAGAGTTTAGAAAAAAATCAGCAAAACTAACTAGATTTTCTAAATGCTTTTATAACAGTATCCTTTTTTAAAAAAATGTATTGCTGCTTTATAGGAATGACATTTATATATTGCTTTTATATCCAGAAAATTTGCTGAATTCTCTTTGCAGTTCCAATAATGTATTTGTATTTTCCTTTGGATTTTTCTACATATATGTATACATTACATACATTAAAAAGTTCAGGCTCAGCGCCTGCGGCTCAGCGGGCTAAGGCGCCAGCCACGTACACCTGAGCTCGCAGGTTCGAATCCAGCCCGGGCCCGCCAAACAATGACGGCTACAACCAAAAAATGACCGGGTGTTGTGGCAGGCACCTGTAGTCCCAGCTACTTGGGAGGTAGAGACAAAAGACTCGCTTGAGCCCAGGAATTGGAGGTTGCTGTGAGCTGTGATGCCACAGCACTCTATCCAGGGTAACAGCTTGAGGCTCTGTCTCAAAAAAAAAATAAAAACTTCAAATGACAGTTATTTCATCCTTTCTAATCCATCTATTTACACATATATAAATACACACATATACACACAAAAAATAAGGGTTTTTTTTTCTTTTGCCTTACTGTGCTGACAAAGATTTCTAGTCTATAGCTGAATAGAATGGTTCAAACAGGCTCTTTTTTCTGATGTCAAAGGAAAACTTTCAATATTTCAACACTCAGTATGGTATCTCCTGAAGACTTTCTATTCCTTGCTCTACTGCAAGCCTACTATGTCCTGTAGGCCAAACAAAGCCTGCTGCCTATTTATGACAATCTGAGAGCTAAGAATGGTTTTTATATTTTTAAATAGTTGCAAAAATTAAAAGAATATAATTTTGAAACACAAGAATATTACCTGAAATTCAACTTTGAATGTTGGCAAATAGTTTTATGAAAACACAGCATATTCATTTGTTTACTATTGACTATGATTTATGTATTGTTTCTATTATCACACTACACAGGCGGAATTAAGATATTACAAAAGAGATGGTACATTCACATCTCTTTTTACTGCTCAGTGTACTACAAAACCACAATGACACAGTCATAACTTGACAGGAGAAAAAGATCAACAAACCTTATAGAAAAAAATGGCAAGTAATGTGGGCAGTACACAGGAAGAATTCTTGGGAAATAATTATTTTTAAAACTTGTAATGAGTGTGCATGTAGTGAAAATAAGATAGAGTCAGTCAGGCTAGGGCTGAGACAACACAGCTGGTCTGGCCAGTCCTGGGTGACCTGCACCTCATGCCTTCTATCCTCGTTGTTTCATAAATTCAGCTTTAACCTAAAAGTGTATATCTTGAGTAGTTTAGAGCAATTGATATAGGAAATTAACTTCTGAATTAGAAATGTTGTTCTGGGTCATGAGTTAGGCCTATTATTGTTTATCACGGGTCACTGGTTATGCCGATTATTGTTTAAAATAAAGGTTAACATGATTTTTTACTTTGAACTTTTATGTAAAAAACTGTGGTTTTGGAAATGGAAGGGCAGAACAGTCTCGAAGTGGCTACTCTCACTATTCTCTGGAACCACTGGCCTTCTGATAATGAAGCTAGTTGGACCTAACCCCCGTCTCAGTATTTGGCTGACAGTGACAGGCAGCTGTTACCTCTTTGTCAGGTAACAGTGATGTTGAGAAAGAATTAGCACTTTTTCTGCCTTTTCTGTACAAATTGCACCCAAGGTAACCAAATAGCTGATGAGAACAAATTCTTCTTATAGAAATATTGTAGTTAAAAATGAATAAAACAGATTGAGGACACATCGACAATTGCCATATATGGACCTTATTTGGATCTTAATTCTAAAAATCATAAAAATTTTTTATGAGACAATCGGGTTAGATATATACTGATTAGATATTTTATTATATTAAAGGATAATAACATGTGATAACATAATGATATTTAACATCTGTTAAAGGCGAAACTGTAATATTTACTAATGAAATAGGGAAAAAAAAGTGAAAAAATATCCTAACTCCCACTACCAGAAGTTCTTAAACTTTAGTATACATTGTAATCACAATCAAAATTATAAGAAATTTTGAATTATAAAGGCCTGAGAATTGCATTTCTTACAAGTTCCTAAGTAATGCTGAACCACTCTTTGAGAACCACTGTCATAGACAAAGGGATAATTTCCTTAATATGCAGATAGATATTATTAGATTCTACTTTAAATCACTTAGAGATTGAAAATAGTCAAAGAACTTAAACGAGACACAAAAATGGAAATACAAATGTCCTCTACACATAAAAAACATACTCACCATCCCTCAACATGACAGAAATACATTATTTTCAAAACATAACAAGATAAAATTTTTCAACCTGTGAGGTAATAATTAGTGCTAGGAAGGGTATGGGAAAATAGGCACTGACATATATTGATAGTACATGTATAAATTATTACTGTCTCTGTGTAAAGCATTATTTATCAAAATTTAAAATGCGTATATCCTTTGAACACTGCTAAGAATTCATCATAGAGATAGTATGTACAAAGACATGTTAAAATAATATTCATTATAAGCATTGCATTTACTAAATATACAAAACTAGAAGAATCCAATCTTCCATTAGTAATGGATTAGTTGAATAAATTACATTGTATTCATGTAGTGAAATACTATGTTGTTGTTAAAGAGGCAGCAATAGCTATGAACATTCTGATGAGAGCCATATCATATATTTTTCAGAGAAAAAAATAAAACATTAATAGTATTAATTTTATTAGTTCTAAGTATATAATCATGTTCATTTATTACACAATGTTCTGATAAAATGTAAATCTAACTATTTCTCTGAGTTTTCTTTATATCTATCTTAGGATAAAATCCAGTCTCTGCAATTACAATTTGCTTACCTGACTGATCGATCATCACTTCCAGTCACAGCCAAAGGTTTAGTCGGATGGATAGCAAGTGCCCAAAGTTCACCTTCACAGTGTCCTTGCATAATTAGAAAAGGTTTATTTCTTTCTTGTACCACAATTTCAAAAATTTCACTGTCCTGTGTTCCAACTAGAATGTGGTCACCTCGCCAACAAACACTTCTCACAGATAAACCTAGTAAAAAGTAAATTGTATTTATTTATTTATTTTATTTTATTTTTTTTGTCTTGTAGAGACAGAGTCTTACTTTGTCACCCTTGGTAGAGTACTGTGAGGTCATGCCTCACAGCAACCTCCAGCTTCTGGGCTTAGGTGATTCTCTTGCCTCAGCCTCCCAAGTAGCTGGGACTACAGGCGCCTGTCACAACGCCCGGCTATTTTTTGATGGGCCGGGTTTGAACCCACCACCCTCGGTATATGGGGCTGGCGTCCTACTCGCTGAGCCACAGGCGCCACCCGGTCTTTGTTTTTAATATTGTTTTTACCAGGCTGTAGAACAGTGCCTGGCATATAAAAGATGCTTACAAAATATGTGTTAGATGAAAGTAAAATATGGTCAATTTACTTCTATGAATGACAAGTCATCAAGTACTTTCTATGAGCTGGGAGCTGTCCTAAAAACTCTAAGTATATTACTGATCCTTTCAATGTTCTTGGATAGGAAAACTGAGGTATGGAAGGACCAAGTAATTTGACATGCTTACACAGTTAGTCAAGTTAGGACTACATCTCAAATATAGATAACATGGCTCTAGAAGCCCATATTTGTCCAGGTGTATTCTCAGATTGTACTTTTATTTTTTATGGTCACTATAGCCTGTTAAATATATATACACATACTATGGTGTGCTTTTAAATTTTTAAATTTGATGACTGCTCTAAACATTGTAACAAATTATTTACTTGAGTGAACTTAATATTATTGAAAGTTTTATTAAGAGTTTCTGGGAGAAACTATGAGAGAGAAAAAAATTTACTGAGTGTTTATTAATTTGTCTAGATTGGATTGTTAAAGCAGATTAAATATTGTTTTCATTTGGGTGCATTCATTGGAAATGTGCTTTTAAATTGACTATTCTTTTTCCCAGTAAGTCCAGAATGAGGGGTAAATAGGGAGCAGCCCATGTAGTTAAGCTCTATAAGGTGGCACAGGATGAGAAACAAGGCAAAGGATGATTTTATAAATCTTTAAAAATATTAAATAAAATTATTCTTAATATGGGAGAGTGTTTAAATTAAAGAGATGTGTGCCAGATGGTCTGATGGAAATTCAGCACCATTTTCTCTCTTTTATGTTTTCTCTTGAATTCTTGGTAATAACATTTTCCCAAATCTGTGCCAGCAGGGTTCTGGATTAGCTTCTACCCAGGAGAGGCTCTTGTGTAAGTTTTGGAAGGCAGAAGAGCAGCAGAAGCCATTATTGCTCCTGAAGGCAGGTTTATGGGTTTTAGCAGATGGGCGTATGCGGGATCTTGCCAGGAGCTTCCCGGTATCTGCTTGTGCATCACCCAATACAAGGCTGTAGGCAGTTGAGCTCACTGGTGATAATGGCTTTGAGCCTGTACATTCTCATTTCCAGAAAACCAGTAAAGGCTTCCCTGAGTTAAGCTGCCCCAACACTGTAACTGTTACTGTAAGTCTCTAACTTACTATATTAAACTTATTTCTGCAGGAACCACCTAGACTGTCTTCTCTTTTTCTGACATGAACCCTTGATTACCGAACACAAATTTTCTCAGGAAGAATATTTTATGATATGTTTCATAAATTTGCTTTTTTTTTACAAGATATTTTATTTTTTTTTAAGAAAATGAATATAACCATTAGTGTCAATTATTGCCACAAAATATTTTGCTTGGGTTGTAAAAATGGATATATTAAATCAGTTATTCAATAATAAATATTTGCTATTTATATCTTGCTCAGTATTCTTAGCTTCTGATATAAAGTTGAAGGAGATTTCTTTGAAAGTAAGCATTGGCAGATTCTCAATTTCTTCAAAATTATTTGAATATAAATCTCTTTTTCATAGGAAGATATCTACATGGCATCCCAATTCTTCTGGCCACTCTCACTTTCAACCATGCTTTATGTTATTAAACTAAGTATAGAACTATAACAACTCATCTTTGTACATTGCTTTTAGTTGATAAAGCATATCCCATATATTGCATCATTGAATTTTCACAGATTTAAGGCCAGATAGTGTATGTTTTATGATTTTCTATATTTTACCTTATCATAACACTTATGTATTACATTTGTGTTTTTTATGTCTCTTCTACCAACTTTAGATTTCAAACTTTTTGAGGACAGAAGTTTTATCCTAATAATCATTGTTTGCCTAAATGATTATTTCAGGACTGAACTTCTAGCAGATGATCAGAAAGAATATATTGAATGGATGGGCATAAGTAGTTGAGATTGAGTTGATTAAGACATTTTTGACTTTGAAACTACGGCCTTTTTATGATGTTACTCTCATTGAAAATATATTTTTGATACCAAAATAATTAGTAAAATAATTGAAGAGAAATAAACCCACAGCATATTTTATGTAAAATACTTGGTATAACCAATAACAGGGAGGAAGGAATCTTATTTCATTATTGTTTTTAACTTATATTGAACCCAGTATACTTTTTCAGCCACATATGCCTTAAATCTCCAACATAAATGTTCCATACCATCTAGTAACTTAATAATAGGGAAATGGTTAACAAAAACAATTCATGTCCTATGCCTGAAATATTTGATAAATAGTTCATTTTAAATGGGCTATATGAGAAACTTAGGGGAGCATAGAAAAAGCAATGGTATACAGACTGCTTTATTTTGAGCTGAATTTTAGGCAATCTTGTGTTGAGTAATTCATTTTGGATCACTGCTATGTGAAAACTGATATACTACTATTGAGGAGATGATATGTGTTAGGCGTGGTTTCTGCTTTCAAGGACCACATTACCTTGTGGAATAGTCAGGATTCCAGGTACAATAAAGTGTAAAAACTGTTGAATAGCAGACACAGTAAAAGTGGAGCTTGATATTTGAGGTTGCTCTTCACTCTAAGCTTGTGCTGGAAGAACTCCTTTGATAGTTAAGCCAACAGAAATATAGTCGAGGAACAGTCAAGATTTATGCTCCTTCCACCATCCATCTGCTTCCAAGTGTAAAGTGTAATTGACTCCAGAGTTGGCTTAGGACTATTTAAAGCACAGAAAAAAATCATGACTAATTCATCTTCTCAAATACTTTATAAGGTAAAAATAAATTAATGTAAATCTTTCTGTCCTTCCTATTCTGTCCTAAATGAAAAATGCCTATTCATTTGAATGTTTAATTTGGAGGGATAATGTTCAAAAATAGGTATTAGAGTAAGTAAAAAGTGAGGTGAAAGTCAAGATGAACTTGGATTTAGGAATAGGCTTTCTTCATAATGCAAGACAATTTCAAATTTCTATTTTATACTGAATTGAGTTCATGCAGGTGTATATGGTAATATTACATATTTTGGCTTATATATCCATAGTATAGAAATTAAATAAAATTAGATATCATCTTAATTATATCAGTCAAAATTTCACTTGATTAAATCACTAATTTTTTTTTTAAAGCAGAGTGACTTTTTATTTTGGTAGCTATTTCTTAGCAAATAAATCACATATTCATCAAGAATTGCTATGATTGCCTAACAGAGATGGAAGAAAAAAAACCTTGCCCTAAATTAAAAATAAGACACATCTACTTTAATTATAAAGTGGAAATGATTACTACTACTTACTGATTACTTAAATATTCATGAGGAAGAGTCTCCAAATTTAGAAGGCTGTATATTTAAAGATAAGGGTGTGCTTGTACTTCTTGTATTGAAATAGAGTTAATTCTTATCCTGATGGTGGCGCTCTGAGAGAGCTGTGGAAGATGCCTTTGGTGATTTCTGTACATTTAAAGGATAGTGAGGAGCAGTGTAGAAAACTCTCTCCTGAGTCAAATTGAGTGCATCAGGGTGATTTTGCCTTGGATACACAGAAATAAATTATTCTCTATTCCTTTTGATTGCACATGATGCTTCAAATATTGAAAATGTGAATTTTGAAAATTGAGATGTATGTTTGGGCTTTAAAAATTTACACATAAAGGATATTTGAGCACTGCCAGGTCTCAGGGGAATTCTGGGTTTGCCTGGAAAATACTGATAGGAAGAGCAGAAGGATCTCCACCCACCCGGGGTGGATTATTGTTGTAGTGCACGAATGTTAGAGCTGGGGTGAAACATAGTAATAATCTGAGGCAAGTCATAATTTTACTGATATGGATATGAGTTGAAGACTCAGACAGGTGAAGTGGTAAAGTGATTAAAAAAAAAAAGATGTAGTAGCAGAAATGAAATTACAATCCAGGTTTCCAGAGTCTCAGTTAAATGTCATTAACTAATACTTTGTCATCTTTGGACTTTGTTAAACTTCAGTCATAAGAGATTTCAACTCTTACATTTAGCATTTCTCCCAAGTAAGATTATCAATTAGGAGATGTGCTTTGGTTGCAGAATCTCTTCTTATGAACTTTCTCCCAGTCTAAGCTTCCCTGAGTGATTATAATCTTTATAAGATGGGATGGGGTGAGATGGATGGATGAGTGAAGAGGACGGATGTTGACTGGCTTATCCTTTCACTGAGGTGGGAGGTTATGTCTTTTTTTTTTTTTTTGGTTATTATTATTTTTTTCATGTTACTATTACTTCTAGGTTTTGTGCATCTGGAGGGTAATGGCATTGACATTTTCTTCTTTTTCTATGTATCTGGAAAATCATGAATATAGTAAGTCTTGATACATTTTTGAGGAGCACCTTCAACTGAGACAGCAGGCAGAAGCCATAACACTGCTAAGCCAAGCTGAGACAGCAGGCAGAAGCCATAACACTGCTAAGCCAAGCTTAGCACTGTTCCGTGGCCTAACCAAGTCACAAAGCAAAGGACATACTCTCAGCTGGTAAAATCTTCTAATATGCCATATGTCATCTTAGAAAATTATAGCACGTGTTGTTGAATGCCTGGTCAGGAACACACACACACACACACACACACACACACACACACACACACACACACCACTCAACTTATAACAAACAAAAGATTTAATACAGGTAACTAGATGTTTTCAAAACCATTGGCGAAGCTGGAGGAAAATAAGAGACTATCACCATTTACTCTCTGGTATTCTAATTTTCAGAAAGTCTCTGGAATCATAAGAAACTACAGGTTATTTCATAGTTGCCTTTCCCAAGACACCACCCAGAAGCTGATGCCCCATCTGCTGAAGCCCGTAAGTCTGTGGCTCTATCTCTTCTGGTAGAGAAACAATAATATGGTTTCTGTTTCTTTCTTCCTCTAACCTTGGGCCCTGCTGACAGAATTTTGAGCAATGTTGCCTCTGAGCTTTAGCTCCTGTAACACAAAGATGAGCACTGGGGAAGGTGTGAGTAGAAATGGTGTTTCTAAAGACAATCCTGTACATAACAATTTCCACAGCATTTAATTCCTTTGCTTTCACCAATTGTTTTTTGTTTCATTAATTTAAAAATCTTGCCCTGTGTTATAATCATTTATTCATTGATGATTTCAGTGTCAGCCCATACATACATAATATAGTCCTGATTTTTCCAAGAAAAGTAGCTTGAGGAATTGTTTATCAGAATATCCTATAGGAGTGGACATGGTTTTTGAACCATAGAACAAATTCTTCAAATAAAAAGGAATGATATGGCTATATTCTAACAAAAACTCACGTTGGGGATATATTTTGGCTTGAGAAAGTTTTATTTTTGAAAGGAAAGTATAAAGAATGCAAATCATTTTTTAAAGTATTTCCTTTGCTTTTGGGGGCGACTATAATGTTAGGATCAGTTTTGAAATTACTTACAGGTGTATGATATTTCTTTGCTTGTACCAATGATAGTTATCTAAATATGGTACATACCTCAGAAACTTGTATAATAATAAATAAAAACTGATGACAATTGAGAAAAAATACAAGTTCTTTTTGTAGAGAAATAATGCTGTTTTCCTGTCATTGATAATTACCTTCCTTTGCAAATATTTATAAATTTACACACTTCAAAGCCATCAACATATGAAAGTTAAACATGTTTTATTTCCCAAGGACGCTATCATTTCCTACTGGATTTAGGAAGAGATTCACAAAGAAAGGTGATGGAGTACCCTTATGAATAACTTTTATCTATAAATAAGGAGGGAAATAAAAACATTATCCTTCCATTGTTGTTCTTGTAGGGAAAATTGTTATGTTTCTAGGTGTGATAGGGTCAAATTTATTGATGTTATGCTGATCTCAGTAATTGAAATTGATTAGTTAATTGATTAACTATAAACTAATAGGGCACTATTAAGTTTTCTATACCCATGGTTATAAATTTTGAGCTCAATTTCCCAATCCATTGGTATAGAACCCATTTATTGTTTTATGGCATATGGATTAGGTAACATGAGGATTGGGATCAAAGTATCTCTCTGTCTCAATTACCTATTACTGTAATTGCCAGTAGTAGGTTAGGGAAATGGTTCTATAAGCACTGCATGGGTGGTCTAGACAGAAGACAGAGTAGGGCAAATATTTGAGAGGGAGGTGGTTTGGCAAATGACAGACTCTGGAGAGTGTGTAGGGAGAGTTGAAAAATGAGTAAAAGGAAGTCTTAGGCATATGACTTGCATTCCCTTTAATGCCTTTTGAGAGACATGAGTATAGATTGGGACTCTGTTTAATTAATTATTAATAATATTATTTGCCTATTTAGATTATACTTCTTTAAATGCAGTACTGCTTTTAAAGTGAACCATGTGAATGATAGCTCAAACAAGTTTCATAAGGCTTAGAAATGAGAGAGTGGATATGGGCAGGAGTGAGCCCTGAGGGAGCAGGAGAATTTCTGTTCACCCTATGCTTCCCTGCCTATCTGCAACACATTCTGACATGGGAGCTACATTTGGGGAAATGTGTACCTACACAGTGAACAAATCTTTGTGGCTATTCACCTCATGTTTGCATGTCCATATAGTCCTATAACAGGCTCAAAATTTGTAACTATGTATAAAGAAAACTTAACAGTAGCCTATAAATTTATTATCAATTAATCAGAATAATTAATTATCAATATCCTTGTTCTGATTCTCTAGACTCCAGGAGAATAATTTCCACAGATATCAAGCTAGTCAGTTAGGTAGGCCAAGAAAACCCAGGTTTTTGTTTATCTGCCCCCTTCGTTTGTATGTCAGACCTTGTGTGCGAATAACCCATGTCTTTGGTGGGATCAGTCCTTTACTTGGTGTGCATATTTACTAAGCATTTATTATATATCAAATGTATGTTCAGTTCTGGGAATACAATACAGGAAAAAGAAAGTAAATCTCCTTGTCTTCATGGAGTTTTCATTCAAGATGGAGAGAAAGACATTTAACAGATAAAAACCATTAAATAAGATAATCACAGACTCTGATAAATACACTGGAGACAATAAGCAAGGTGAAACAGGAGAGGCTGCAATAGGTCAAAGAAGACCTTTCTCAGGAAATATGTTTCTCAGTAATGGAAAAGACACATTTGTGGGAAAACCACTGGAAAGCATTTTAGGCAGAAGGAACAGCCAGTATCAAATTACAGAGACCAGAGAGTGAGGTTGTGAATCTGCCAATATGGTTCTCAGGTTGCAAAGCTCTACTTTGATGTCTTACTCCTTTTTCATTTCATCACTTTGAAAGAATTTACTTCATCTTTCTAAACCTCACTTCCCCATCTTCATTGAAAACCAATAACATTATTTTAAGATTATTATGTAAGTTAAATGAGACCAGGAAACACGCCATATCTAGTACCTAATAGATGTTTAGCAAATGATCATTTACCATCTCTTATCATCATCATCATTAAGATATATATATATAAACTCAAGATGATGTTAAGCTTTCCAGAGTTTTGCTTATGTTTTTCTGGTTTATCTAGCTTTTAAAATCGCTTAGGTTGTAATTGATATTAGAGCTATATAACTGGAAAAACATCTGGGGAAAAAAATACTACAGTTGTTGCTATGAAAGCCTCCCTACTCAATGATGTTACTTACCATTTTCATTGAAGCAGTTTTAGAAATGACTGCAGAAGAGGGAGATGCTTTTATCCCAATCCCCTTACAACCTAATCCATAGGCCATAAAAGAACAAATTGGCTCTGTACCAATGGATTGGGAGATTGGGCTCAAGATTTGTAATTATGGATTTAGAAAACAGTACTCTATACATGTATTATTAATTAATTAAATAACGAAAGTAATTAATTGCTAGTATGTTTAGTCTGATTGTCTAGACTCCAGTGATTAAGTTTAGGACAGAATTTTGTACTTGGCATGCTGCCCTGAATATTTCCACATACTTCAGAAACAACTAACCTCTCAAATCTGCTTCCTTGGAGTATGTAGTTAGATAAGATGGGGATTTTCAACCATGAAACATGGAGTTCTTGTCATTCATTGTGCTCCTAAAACACACTGTGGAATTCTTACTTCTTTATTACTTAAGAAGTGCATTATAAGTGAAACAAAGTGTTCCAAATTTACCATATTTTGCCATGTATATTATGCATTTTTTTGCTCATACTTTTTGAGGAAAAAATAAGAATGTACATTATACGGGGGGCCATGGTTTGAGGGCAGGGAAGCCCAGTGACCCTCCCAGGGCTACCATATCCTCCCACCTGCGTCTATCAGTCCATCCGTACATGGGGTTGTAGTCCAGAAGGACCCAGGATCTGGTGGGAATGGGCTAAGCAGCCTCTGCCATGCCTAAGTACCACTGTCAGGGAGGGGGCACTGGTAGTGCTGGCAAGGTGGCCACGTGGAAAGGACCAGGAGCCCCATGTGAGCATCAAGGTCCACTTGCTTCCTGTGCACTCAGCAGATTCAGATGCTCTTAATCCACTGGTCACACATGTAGTCATGTTGGCTGTGGCCCTCAATGGGGCTGGCAGAAAATGGTTTGTCAGAGAGAGAGAAGGGGCTGCAGGAGAGTGGTGTGATCTGCACACCAAGGGACTTTCAGCCCTCCTCAGATGTGTCCCACCCAACTCAGAGCCAGCCATTGTAGCAGCTGGTATAGCCTACGGCTAGTAGGAGAGAGAGTTTTAAGAAATACCTGTATAGCTTAATAATGGAACACTTTGGTGAAAAGGGCATGGAGAGGGATTTAGCTCTCCTAACAAACATGAGAGCTCACGAGATGAGAGCAGTGGTGACTTGGCAGTCTCTACACCTGTGGTGTTGAGAGCCATGAGATCAGCCTTATATTAGGCTGGAGGGGAAGGAAGTCAGGAGCATGTGCAGGCTATCACTGACCCGTTGACTCTCTGTCTCCTCTCCTGCCTGAAGAACGCCAGCCAGCGCAGTGTCTCCTGCTGAAGATTGCCAAGCTCTACTAAAGACTAACATCTGTTCTAAGACTGCTTTACTCTCTCTAAGACTCTCTCTCTCCCGTCAGCTAAGGTAGAAAGAAAAATTGTTCCTGAGCAAGGTAGCTTAGTGGTCTGTGTCCTGACCCTAGTTAAGCCGGCTGGAGACCTGGCCAGTCCCGGGCCCTGACAAGCAGTGGCAGCAGTGGGCTGTGACAAGCCACTTTCTCTAGGGGGTTTTCTTTTCTTTTCCTGAGACAGAGTCTCACTATGTCACCCTTGGTAGAGTGCTGTGGCATCACAGCTCACAGCAACCACAAACTCTTAGGCTTAAACGATTCTCTTGCCTCAGCCTCCCAAGTAGCTGAGACCACACATGCTCACCACAACACGTGGCTATTTTTAGAGATGAGGTCTCGCTGTGGCTCAGGCTAGCCTCGAACCTGTGAGCTCAGGCAATCCACCCACCTTGGCCTCCCAAGTTCTAGCATTACAGGTGTGAGCCGCCATGCCTGACCCTCAAGGGGCTTTTCTTGAAAGTTTGAGCAAAAAATGTGATGTGATCCAGCAAATGCAAGCAGTGTAACCTGGCTCAGTGTATCCTCAATGATTCCCCAACCAAAATAAAAAATGTGGGTGTGCATTATACCCAGGAGTGCATTTTACATGGCAAAATATGGTACATTAAAATTACATCTGAAACCTGTACCTCATCTATCAATACTTTTTTACTTTGGTAAGATAATGTGTCATTCTCTTCAAGAGAGCAACAGTAAGTTGTAGTATATAGAGGAAATCTTTTTGGAAGAGAATTAGAAAGGAACAAGAATTACTCCACGGCTATGAGAATCAGATATTGTAGGTATTGTTGACCTCTTCATCAGACCAAAGATTAAACCCATTTTCTTTTGTAAAAGTCAAAGGCCCAGTGTCACCATCTATAAACTTGGAACAATGATAATGTACCTATCTTGTAGAGTTATTATGAGGATAAAATGCATGGAAAGTGTTGGCACATAGCAAATAAAAACCATCCTGACAGACACAGAGAGAAACTGTCAAAGAAAGGAAAAAGTTATGTTTTAGTACTGATGATGCTTTTTTCCTGCTTTTTGAACGAGGAACCCGATATGTATATTTTTCATAGAGATTTGCCAACCCTGCTTATATCCACGCCCTCTCTTCTATTTCCATTGCCAGTGTCCCTCTACCCAGGCCTTTATAGTCTTTGCCTGGCTTCATTACTACCATTTTTCTTTCCTTCTCTTCATAGTGTACATCATGTTATTATCATAACTACAAATAGAAATTGGATTAATAAGATAAAATAAGTAGTATTAATAATGTGAATTGCCAAGAATAACCATAACTTGTATGAATGATTGCTATGGTAAAAATAAGTCAAATATTGTTCTGCTAATATGCTAACAAGGGGTTTAGAATGAATGACTTTCTCTGCAGGTCTGAAAATATATGTAAAAATGTACAAGTGGAGATTATTCTAAATGAAAGCATCAGTATGAAAAACATGTCCCTTAGATTGCTTTGGATATTGCTTGGGTACTATGACTCTTCAATCAACACACAAACCAAGATGATAACTTGTGATTCAAGGAGAAGCAGTACAATCTGGTAAGAAACAAAACAGTCTTTGAGATAAGAAAGGTTAGAGCGTGAATCCCCTGCCCCAACATTTCTAGTATAGGTCCCTTCAAAGGGACAATTTACAAGAGTGTAGGCAGGTTTAAAAGAACCCAGGGACCAGTGACAGAAAAAAAGCCATAAATCCCCCTAGTCCCTAGAAGCAACATGAGAATTCATGCTATTTGATGTTATCTGTCACAGTAAAACAGCATGATAACCTTGGAGGAATTACTTAACCTCTGAACGTCAATTCTTCCCCCCTTCCCCCCAATTTTTTTTTCTAAAAATTTCTATCCTGTCATAGGGCTATTTTAAATGTGATGTTAGACAACTCAAGCAAATTTATAAATTTCCTATTTGGGAAAGAGGAAATTCAATAAACTGTAGTTATTACTACAGCAATAATAATGTAAAGAGTAATTGGCAAAATTTTGACATTTTCATGGACACTGGGATACTAAACCATCTACATAAAATCATATTTTTAAAACTTCTAAGCAAAGAAAATGTTTTTGTAACATTGATCTCTGCATGCAAGGAGGAACATATGTTACATCTCTGGATTATAAACAAAGATTCTGGAAATGGAATTTGATGAAAGCATTCTATTGAAACTATAACTGGGAATTTCTTTTCTCTGTCTTTCCTAAATATGCAGTAATTTCAGTGGATTCACCAGTCTGGGTAACTTAAGAGTCGAATTTATGAATTATGGGAACAGAAAGGGGTAGGTGCGAGTTTATGTGCATATGTGTAAGTGATGATATTTCCTCATTTGGATCTTCCTCTCTCCCCTGATGATTTTCCACTCTTCTCTGCCCTCTCAGGGATCCCTGTAGACTAAATTCGAAGAACCACATGACTCTAGTTTTCTTTTGGTTCTGCAATGTTTCCCACAGTAGGAGATGAAAGAGTGGGAGAAAAGTGAGGCTGGAGTACTAATTTCCTCTCCACTCTTTTCTTTCTGCAGAGTTCTGCTGGATCTTTTTGGATATGGCCACTTTCCTTTACTTATAGACATAGTTCCTATTAGTCCCATTTGTACTGTTACAGATAACACCAAGTTCAAACAGCATGAGTTCTCATGTTGCTCCTTAGGGACTAGGGGGATTTATGGCTTTTTTCTGTCACTGGTCCCTGGGTTCTTTTAAACCTGACTACACTCTTGTAAATTGTCCCTTTGATAACAACTTATACTTTCTGAATATCATCTGCTTCCTACTAGGTCCCTAACTGACTTAATGTTTGTATATATGTGTGCATGTAAATTTCAGAGAAATATGGAGAGGGAAAGGATGATGATTATCTACAAACCAATCAAAGTCTATGGCATTTTGCAATTGCATTAATCATTTCTTAGTGGTATGTCATATTGCCAAGGATATCAGTTAACAAACAGAGAAGCAGCAAAGAGAGATATTGAAATGAGGGGAAAAAAGATAAAGAGAGAAAAAAGTCTTAAAATTCTAATTAAATAAAAAACTCACTATTTTAATAAAAGATTCATTAGAGGTTTAAACAATAAGAAAAGAATACTAGATTGGAGAAATATTCAGTTTATTCATTGCGAGATAAATCCTAAGAAGAAGAAGGTGTGAATTGCTATCTTTTTGTAGAGACTTGCAGTAAAAAACAACATAAAAAAAGTTCAGATTTTCCATAATTTCCTATTTTTCCATGATAAAAGAGGTATGAATGAGAATGGCAATAATCTTTAGTAATTAAATTTTTAGAAATAGTGGGAAAATCTCAATAGAACATTTCAGGCAAGATTGACTCAACTTTTAAAAAAAAATATATTAATCTGGATAACTAAGGTTGGGTTAGTGTTTTCTAAATAGTAAATCTTCATTTGCTAAGGTAATCATATGGAAACAGAGATCTTCAGTAACATACCGTACTGGATATCCTGCTCCTGGAAGCTGATTAGAAAAACCTAAATGAGAATATAATACAATTGAAGAAGCATTATGATACTCTGCATATCTACATCACATTTGATGAAAAGAGTATATTCGGTATAGAGATATCCTTCTTGGAAGCACAGAGTCTAAGAGAATTGATGTAAACAGGATCGGATTTTCCTTTTAGCACACTATAAAAGGAGGTTAATTTACATGAAAGTGTTTTTAGCCCAAGATAAAAAGAAATTTTAGAATGCAGACTTAGAATATAGGAAGAAATATCCTGCAGAAATTATTTTGGATGGGAAAATAGGACTGCAAGTTTGTAAGATCTTTCTTTTATCAAACTTTAGCTGTTTCTTAGTGCCAAATAAATGATTCCTGTTTGAAATATTTATTTTAGATGGTATTTTCTAAATTGCAAACCTTACTTAGCCCTGGAAAAGACTATTCAGTGACTAGAAATTTGTTTCCATCTCATCTTTGATAAAGGGTGATTTAGAAAAGGGGAAAATATATTAAAGTGAGAATGAGATATTTGTTACAAAACAGACTTTGTTGTGAAGGATCATTTTTTTTTTTTTTCAAATAGTAGAAGGGTACAATTTTGGCTCCAAAAATCTCTGGATCTCCTTAAAAATCCACAAATATTTAGTAAATAAATTCTTAGTGATCAAATTTTAACTTATGTCAAGTTTTAGTGAAAATGGATTCTTCAATATGACACTTTGTTAATTATCTTTCCTAAGTTTTTTCTTTTAGTCTTAGGGTGGAGATTGAGGGAGGAGAATTTACCAGAGTCAAAATACACAGAATTTGGTAAGAAGGTTAACAGCCAGCCTACCTGTCTTAGTCCATTTGCATTGCTATAAAGAAATACCTAAAGCAGAGTAATTTATAAAGAAAATGTTTACTTAGCTCAGAGTTTTGCAGATTGTATCTGCTTCTGGTGAGAGCCTCAGGTATCTTGGCCTCATGACAGAAGGTAAAAAGGGATCAGGCATCACGAGAGGAAGGAACAAAGAGAGAGAAGAGAAGTAGGTGCCAGGTTCTTTTTAATAGGCAGTTCTTATGGGAACTACTAGAACTGAGACTTCACTCATGACAGCGAGGACAGCACCAAGCCATTCATGAGATGTTGTTCTGCTCCTAGGGATGAAACAGTGAGGGGATAGTATGAAAAGTAAACTCTTACCCACAGTTATTTTCAAAGAAATAACCGATGGGGCTGGGAGAGGAAAGCAATTTCACATGCCAAGTGGTAGCAAGGAAGTGATTGCCCCAAAACAAAACCTCAAATATCTTTTATTGAACCAGGAAAAATGTGTACCTGCAAGACATACAGAACATACAAAGTTGATTATAGTTAGAAAAATCTAACTGCATTGTCAACAAAGAAGTTTTGCAATGTCAGTGAATTGAGGAACAACATAAAGAAAAACAGAAGAGATTATCATAAGATTACAAAGTAAAAAAGACATGGTTATGGTGCTTGGGGGGAGTAAAATTTAACTTCCCTCTTCTATGCTGCTAATTTATATCTTAACCCTTAAACAATTTCAACCTTTGAGCCTTTTCCAGCACATGACCCATAGATCTGTATCTAAACTCTGAACATTCCTAACCCCCTGGTGGAGTCCTGAGGGTACTGTGTTTAGTACAGGGCAGGGGTGGAAGAATCCAGGCAGTTGCCAGCAGATCCTCAAGAAAGTCAGCCTGAACCAAATTCTTACCCACAGTGAGGGATCTGCTGCCATGCCCAAACACCTCTACTAGGCCCCATCTCTAACATTGGGACTCACATTACAAATTGAGACTTGATGAGGCCAAAAAAATCATATCCACTTGCAGCAATACCTACCTCCTTGAGCATTTTATAGATTTTAATCACATTGTTTATGGCTTTCATTTTTCCAAATTGAAAATACTTATTTTTTTAAGATATAAATTTTATAGAGTAATTTCTATCATTCAGTTGAAATTTTATGTATTTTCTTATCCAACTTACTAACACTCTAGTTGTGTAGTAACATGGGATGTTATTTTTTATTTTTTTTTTTTTTTCTTTTTTATTAAATCATATCTGTGTACAATAATTCAGTCATGGGGTACAGTGTACGGGCTTCAGATACAATTAGAGATATTTTCATCAACCTGATTGTGATAGCATTCAAGAGACTTTCTCATT
>CAUYRH010094616.1:0-15711 GCA_963574655.1 Perodicticus potto
TTTGCTCTGGCATCACTGTCATAACTCTGAAGGTCCAGCAGCACCAATCCATGTGGGTAAATTCTCAAATTGGCAAAGCTGCCATTTTTGTTTGTGTAGGTTGCTAAATAACCATGGTCCTGCCAGGTATGCACCGATTCCACCATCCCCTGCTCCTGGAAAATGGACTGGAGGCCTTTCAGAATGGTTTCACCATCAGCTTTGGCGCCGAGCATGAAGTCCAGCATGCTGTGCCATGCTGCTGCCATAGTGAGGCGAGGCCAGGTGCCATGCCTAGGGGAGGCGACCGTGGGAGACTGGGGGGCCACGCGGCATGTCAGGCTGCAGGCAGCGTGGAGTTCCCCAGTGGATTTTTAAGGACAATTAGTCCAAGCTCAGGGGGCTGAGGCAGGGGTGTCAGAAAGTTAGTGTTTCTCACCAGGCCCTGCGTCCCACGTCCCTTTCACAGGGCTGTGACTGGTGTCCTCCCACTTTTCTCTGAAATGGTCACCACATATGCAGGGCCCAGGGGCAGGTTGCCTCCTTCAGCCACAGCACCCTCTCTCAGCAGCTCCTGCTGACAGCAGCGGAGCAAACTGAGCTAATGGGCATTTCAGAGTGACCGGGGAGGCCTTGAAAGGAGGTGGGGGGCCTGGATGGAGCTGCGGGGAGCAGGGCCGGGGCTGGGGGAGGGATGGAGGGACAGGGCTAGGGGTCTCCCTAGGAGTGCAGGGGTGGCCACAGGGACTGGGGGTGCTCAGGTTTGCTAATGGCCTGGCTTAGAGCATCTGGAAGGATCGTGGTGAAGCAATTCTGGGCAGTAGAGCTAACGGTGGCCGCTGTTATCCAAAACAGCCATCACACACAGGGTGCTCGTGGACAGGTCCTGGCAAACTGGGTGGGCCATGTACTACCATCTGGAACTTCATTCACATCCAAGTCTTTCTTTTTAATTTTTTTTTTTTTGCAGTTTTTTAATTGGCCAGGGCTGGGTTCGAACCCGCCACCTCCAGCATATGGGGCCGGCGCCCTACTCCTTTGAGCCACAGGCGCCGCCCCCACATCCAAGTCTTTCTGTCAGAGATAAAGTTAGGAGACCGGACATTCCAAAGACCCAGGGCATGAAGTGTCCTTACTCACATGCTCAATAACACACCATTGGGGGAAGTATTGACTAAGCGTGAATTTAATCCAGAGAAGAAACACCATAATGATTAATAACATTACTAATACTTGAGATGGGGGGTATTTCGTGACCTTGTAACCCATGAGGGGACCTGTTTAACGTATACTATGATGACTGATAACACTCTGATGCTTACTCCTACTGTAAAAGTATAAAAGTAACAAAAACCCCAGGAGAACAGAACAGTTTTTTGAAGAGCTATCTTCACTGCTCTCTGGAATTGCTGGATTTTCTGTATAATAAGGTGAAACTGGTCTCTCATCGGCTCCTCTGTTCATGGTTTGGTGACATGGACGGACTCTTTAGTCTGGCAACCGAGCTACTGAGGTGACACAAAAGGGTCCGGCAGGTCTGTACCTGCCCCAGCAAGAGGAGAAGTCGGGGCACAGGACGGCGTGAAGAGCAGACACAGGTCTTGAAGAGCAGTGGGGGAGACCCAGCGTGACCCATAGACCCTGATGCCGGAGGGCCTGGCAAAGCCACCAGCCAGCCCCTCCTGCGAGTGGAGCAGCCCATCTGGGGTCAGGAAGTTGAGCTCCCTCTTCAAATCCTCTCTGGACAGCCACGTTCCCAGTGCTTAACTAGAACATCCAGGCCTCTCAGCAAGCCAGAAAAATCACATTTCTACCCTGTGATGAGGAAAATGAAAATCCTATGAGTCTTCTAAGTGGGAAAGGGCCCAGCTTGCCTGCGGATACTGGCTGCGCAGCACCAGACATAGGAAGTTTTGAAAAATTTCCTTGTCACTGAGTAGGTTCAGCTATTGTTCACCATCTCAGCGTTCACCCAAGTTCAACCAGCCCAACAGGCAGCATGTTCCTGGTCAGATCAGGTTGGACCCTGTGAACATGGTCCTGGTGGTACCCACTTGATGCTATGGACAGCAGATACTTTCCTGGAAGGAATTTCAGGACCTGTGGGCATCCTCCTCTTTTTTTTTGGCCGGGGCCGGGTTTGAACCCACCACCTCTGGTATATGGGGCCAGCGCCCTCCTCCTTTGAGCCACAGGCGCTGCCCGGCATCCTCCTCTTTAAACCCCTGGTTTCTCTCACCAGATATCCCCAGTTGTCTTCCTGGAAGCTCATCCCACCCTGAACTTGGCCAGTCAGGCCTGCAAACATCAGGGAGGTATGCCCATATCAGGGAGGTCTGTACACAGCCAAGGAGCTCTGCACACGTCAGGGAGGTATGCACACACCAGGGAGCTCTGCACATGTCAGAGAACTCTGCACACATCAGGGAGCTCTGCACACATCAGGGAGCTCTGCACACGTCAGGGAGCTCTGCACAGGTCAGGGAGCTCTGCACAGGTCAGGGAGCTCTGCACACGTCAGGGAGTTCTGCACACGTCAGAGCCCTGCACACGTCAGGGAGGTATGCCCACATCAGAGAGCTCTGCACACATCAGGGAGCTTTATACATGTCAGAGAGCTCTGCACATGTCAGGGAGCTCTGCACACGTCAGGGAGCTCTGCACACGTCAGGGAGCTCTGCACATAGCCAAGAGTGTGGGTATGTCACCTTCCCTTTCCCCCCCTTACCCTTCCACCCAAGCAAGTCAGGATTCTGTAGATCTTGGGCAAAGTCCCAACATCCTAAAGTCCTACCTCCTTGAAGCTCACCTTGGGAAGTGGCAGCTTGGGGGAGGGATGATGCCATGGGCAGGACTTGGTGGCAGGAAAAGGGACTTGCCACTTCCATGTGCTGAGCTCCCAACAAAACAGAACAGGAAGGAGGCCCAAAGCATCACTAACTCAGTTTGCCTATGAACCACATGCACTCATTTAATGATTTTAACATTAAATTCCCTCAATGTAATACAATCTAGTCACAGCTGGGTGAGCCGGGATGGGCGCCAGCCAGGAGGCTGACAGGGCCCAGGCCTCGTGCACACACAATCGTACTGGAAGTGGAGGTGATCACTAACCTGACATGAGGTCCTTCCGGAATGTGAGGTCCCAGCCAAGTGAACCGTCTGACTCACCTCCTTCCCCAGACCAGCAGGGCAGGCACAGAAGGTGGGCAGGCCGGGGCAGTTCCAGATTCCGAAAGACCACACAAGCAGATCGTCAATGAAAATTCAGATCACCCCTCCATTCGGTGCTAAGCAGCCATGCCTGGCTGTACAGAACAAGGATGCGGGGTTCAGGTGCCCAGAACAAGAAATGCAGGCTCTTTGCAGGAGCCATCAGACCTTTTTCTACAGCCCTGCAATTCCTTGCCACAGAGTGTGGAGGTGATACAGAACAAGTGGCATTCCAGCCAGCTTATGGAGCTGGGGGTCTGACTGGCTGCCTCTGCCTTGGCAGTGTTGGTGCAGTGGCAGCGAGCAGAGGAACCAGTGGGCTGGAGGGTAGGCAGGGGGCCCCCTCCCCTGCAGGAGGCTCTAGGAGGCGGAGGGGCCAGACAACTGCTGGGGAGACACCAGCACCTTAGATTTCCCTCCCCTTGCACTTATGGCTGAACAGGGAACCCCTCATTTCTTAGGCCTGGTCAATTTCACGTAAATTTCCTAGGCCTGAGAATGAAAGGGATTGTAGTCATTCATTTGCAACCCAGACGTGTCCCACAGGCTGTCCCAGACACGCTAAATGTAACTACAGAGGGCCCCATGTGACTATATATACCTCTAGACAAAGAGCCTGTGGAGAGAGACAGATAGAGAAAGAGCTTTTCTCTCCCAACTTGGTGTTTTTGTATTCTTTTCTGTAAATAAATCCTGTCTTACCACTGATCTGTGGTCCACGGATTTATTCTTCAAATCACTGAGACCAAGAACCTACTGAAGATGAAATTCCGGGATCATATTTGGGGGCTTGTGTCCAGGATTGAAGATCTGTGGTAAGCAACGGGACCACTTACCTCTACCCTGATTTTCTCTATAGTTATAATAATGGAGACTAATAATTTGATTAGTCATCAATAATTTTGATTAGCCATCAGCCAGTAAATGTGCATAGTGTGGCTGCTGACCTCCAGGTTACAGGTGAGAGGCTGTCAGGGAATGAACTTTCTAATTCCCCTTGGCTCCAGAAAGGAGTGGAAGGGAATATTAGAAGACTTTTGAAAGTGTTCTGTATTTACCCCTTTTCTCTGGTTGAGAGTCAAGCAAAGAGGTAGCACCCAGAGGCCCTGGGGTCCCCAGCAGTGGTTCTGACCCCAGGACACAAGACAGCCTTTGGAAAATCGTGCTCTCCCAGCCCTAACTATCCTCTCTTCTCTTCTATGGTCCCAAACTTTTCTGATTTATCTCTATAATCTCTATAGACCACTTCTGCTTCTCTCTCTCTCCTTGTAGTTTGCATGCTTTGTTTGAATGTTGGTCCTAGTTAAGTTTGTACGGGCTCATTCTGGTATTTTTCAGATATGTTAAGTGTACCTCAGATGTTGTAGGTGTGTTGTAAGGTCTTTTTTTTATTGCCTTTCACTGCAAAATTAAGTTCAATTGGCGTTTTCATGTGTCTGAGAAAAAAGGCTAAACCATGTTAACTACAAGTCAGCTCCAAACAAAGGGAAAATGACTCCCTTATACGGCTTCTCTGGACAACCAGAGGCCTGTGAAGGGAAGCCCAGGGCAACTCCCCAAGGCAAGAATGGCCCTAAACCCTCAGCTACAGTTCAGTCTCTTGAAAATGAAGAAAGGCAATGAAAATGATCCTGGGTATTTGATTTATTCTAAATACTTCCAGGTTTCTTTAAGACTTCGGCTACTTGTAACTAATAGTAATGCTAAAGTTTCAAAGTGTCTCTCAACTCTGATTTGTCACTAAGTAATTATTGTTGCCTGGCTAACTTTTGGGAATGTAAGGGAGGTTGGAAAACATAGCATTTAAGACCTGCTATTTTCTGTTGTTACTGGGAATTTAAAAGATTATGAAGAGTTAAATGTGCCAGAACCGCACAGCCCTTTTCTCCAGGGTGGGGCTCATCCCCACTTCGATTGATACTCTGGAGCTGGGGTGGGGGCGGTGAAGGGGTAGAAAATGCATCGAGTGGGACCAGGCTCCCTGATACCTGATTTCTCAGGCTGTGCACTAACTTATAAGCACAGGAGAGCCAGCAGGTACTAAGCACTACACTGGTAAGAGTGGCTAATTCCAGACAAGTGCAGGGGCTGAGGAGGCCACTCTCCTCAGGGATTCTTCCCCAAGCATTGGAAGGATGCTTCTTTTGTTTGGCCTGAAGCCTTCTTGGGTTGGTCAGAGGATGCTTTGACAACCTAGGAATATGGGGTGGGGAAACTGTCATCAGGAGGGACCAGGCTCCCAGATAACCTGATTTTTTTGCCTATGATGCCAGAACACTTTGTTGGGCTGTATTCTGAAGCACTGGGTCATGTTTGATCCCCAGATGCTAAAAAAACAATGTATGGTTTTCTTCTGTACCCAGACCTGGCCTCAGTATCAACTCACCACTGATGAACAATGGCCCCCAGAAGGTACTCTAAATTATGACACCATTTTTCAGTTAGATACTTTTTGTAAAGAAGAAGAAAAGTGGTCTGAAGTGCCCTATGTGCAGCTTTCTTTTTCCTCAGGGACAACTCCCAACTGTGTAAAACCTGTCAGATAGATTCAGCTCTCCTGGCTGTAGTGACTTCCCCAAATGGTCAGGGATTCCTGAGGGAGACACTGTCACAACCTAGTTCAAACCCAACATCTACTTCTCCTGCACCTTCCTCTGTGCATTCAGAAAAATGCATGAGGGAGGCTGTGTCAAGAGTTTATTCTGGTCCTACTGGGACCCCCAGAAAGCAACCATATCTTTCTTTGTGTCCCTTGGTTGAGACTGTGTGTGTGACAGGGGTGTGACAGGGGAAGTGGGCGAGTATACACTCCGTTTTCTCTGACAGATTTAAAACACATTAAGGTTGATTTAGGAAAATTTTCTGATGACCCCAATAGGTACACAGATGTTCTCCAGGGTTTAGAACAAAGCTTTGACCTCTCTTGGAGCAATGTAATGCTGCTACTAGATCAAACTTTAACTTTTAATGAGAAAAATGAAGTCTTAGATGAAGCTAGAAAGTGGGATGATTTGTGGTTCATGTCCAATACTGATGGCAGTATGTCCTCTGAGGAAAGGGACAGATACCCCATGGAAAGACAGGCAATTCCCTTTGAGGATCCCGAATGGGATCACCTGAGAAACAAGGTGACTGGTGGCGTAAACATTTTGTAACATGTATCCCGGAAAGTTTACGGCAATCTAAGAAAAAGCCTATGAATTATTCCAAGTTGTCTACTATTTCCCAGGAGCAAAATGAGATACATCATTCACGAGTAAAATCCTCGTTACAGCAGCAGACCATGAAGAGAATCAACCACAGTCCACCTACACTTGTGAACCTAAAGAAAATTTAAAGTTATTGTTTAGGAGACAGCAAGGAAAGTGTTAATATAGTTTTTCTTTTTAACATCACTGACTTTGTTCTTCTAACCTGACACTGTAACTAACTCCCTCCTCTCACTGCTCTATTCTTGTCTTTTAATGTGCTGATCAGATTTCTGTCTTCCAGAAATGTCATCAAGCCTCACACAGTAAAGATGGTTCCAGACCAAGACCTGATTCTATCGTGGACCCCTGGATCGCTCTCCCTCCAGAGAAACCCTAACTGCCCCCTCCTATCATTGCCCAACTCAGCAGGAAGCAGTTAGATGAGTCTTCATCCTTTTTTCCCAATAGCAGTTGGAGTTTCTACTCAAGAGAGAGAGAGTTGATACAGGACAAGTGGCATCTCAGCCAGCTTGCGGAGCTGGAGGGCGGACCGGCTGCTTGGCTGCTTCAGCCTTGGTAGCAAGCAGAAGAACCAGCCGGCTGCAGGATATGCAGGGGGCCCCCACAGGAAGCTCCAGTAGCTGGAGGGGCCAGACAACTGTTAGGGAGACACCAGCACCTTAGGTTTCCCTCCCCTTGCACTTATGGCTGAACAGGGAACCCCCCATTTCTTAGGCTTGGTCAATTTCATGTAAATTTTCCTAGGCCTGGGAATGACAGGGATTGTAGCCATTCATTTGCAACCCAGACATGTCCCAGATACATTGTCCCAGACATACTAAATGTAACTACTGAGGGTCCCAGATATGTCATAGAGAGTCCCAGACATGCAAAATGTAACTACAGAGGGCCCTGTGCAACTATACATACCCCTAGACAAAGAGCCTGGGGAGAGAGACAGACAGAGAGACAGAGCGCTTTTCTCTCCCGACTTGGGAGCTTTGGTGTTTCTCTATTCTTTTCTGTAAATAAATCCTGTCTTACCACTGGTCTGTGGTCTGCGGATTTATTTTTCAGATCACCGAGACCAAATTCCAGTATCAGAGGGGCCTTGTCCTCTCCTGGCTGCGTCTGTGTATTCCAGAACTTCGAGCCCCCAAGCGCTCTCAGTTCTGTCTCAGAGCTCAGAGACACCTGGCCAGGCAGGGAGTTCCACACGCCAGCTTTTCCACACAAATCCCAACCTGCAACACCAGGGTCTGAGCACCGATGAATTAGTTGGTGGCTTCTAGAGAGAGCGAAACACCAAAGCCACCTGCCCCAGTGCAAAGACAGTGCTTTCCCCTCTCCAGCACTTGTGAATGGCGGTCTCTGCTGTCTTGGACCCAAGTTTCCATCACTGCTGACAAGAAGGATGGCTTGGGTTAACAATTTAAATGCCGTGTGATTCACATGTGACTTAGCTGCACATCTGTAACCCCAGGGCAAGTCCCACCATACACCAGTACTTTGGAAGAAACGTGAGACCTGAGACCCAGGCTTAGGGGCCCCTGTGGTGGGATCAGATTCTCTGGTAGCTGCTTTTAACAGTGGTAGAGTCTCAAAAAAAGACAAAGATCGAATTGAAAGTCCATCTCCAGAGTTGTCGTTTTCCAGGAGACACAAAGAAGGAAGACAGTGGGGTGACTGTTGCCCTGGTCTGCCACTCCTGATTTGCCAGGTTGCTGTCACCCAGACCAGGCAGCAGCATTTGTACAGAGTTGGCCAGGGGCCCGGTCCAGTGAGGGAAAGCAAGGCAATGTGGGCAGAAAACAGAGATCCAACATGATGACAAAGATGACAGCTCCCACAGAGAACTTGCTGTGTGTCCCGGCAGACTGTGACCAGAGCAGGAAACCGAGGCCCAGGGAAGCCAACAGCATGGCCAGCAAGGGAGCCCTCCAGCCTCACCCTGATCTAAGGCCCTTCCTGGCATGGAATTACAATTTTGAAGGGAGAAAATGCTTTTTACCATCCATGGAGTCTTGCTACCAAAGATCTCCCCAGCACCCGCAGCCTCCCCTCACCTGACAATCCTATTCCCCGTGAAGCTCTGTGAAGCTCTGCCATTCAAGAAGTGTGGATGGCTCTGCACACTGCTCGAGACCACTGTTCTTTGGGAAGCTGTGTCTCAGCTGTCCTCTCACACCCAGGCTGCAGGTAGCAATCCCTGACCTGAACACAGCGCTTGATGGATTAAAACATGCCCACAGCCTTACTCGGTAACTGAGGAGCCAGCTGCTGTCACCTGGAGCCACATCCACTCAGAGCTGCAACAAAATCCTCTTCCCCATGCAAAACAGTGAAACTGTAACTTTAAATATTTCTTTAGGAACTTTCGCTAGTATCTTTATTGCAAGGTCACAGCCTGAGACTTCCAAATGATGAAATGATGTTTTCATCACTTCCAAGACTTGGTGTAAGTTTGCATTAGGTTGAAACAGCCATTTGCGTAATTCAAGGAAGGAGGAGAGGCGGTCTCGAGCGACTCCACAGAGCAGACGTGTGGCCACAGACACAGCACACCTGCAGGATTCTGAGTGTTCTCCAGACATCACACCCGCTCAAAGCACCAGGACCGCAGTTTCTCTGGGCCACACTTCCACACTGGGCCACCTTTCCGGCTTGGCCATTAACCTGCCCCAAAGCCTGAGAAAGTCAGTCTCTCTTCTCTTCTGATACTGAGATGACTCTTCCTCAAGTGGCAATGTCCATAAGTCCAGCGGAGTCCAGGGAGAGGGACGTGCGCAGGCAAGCCTCCATCCCTCAGCTCCTCAGGTTTCCTCCAGAGATGATGTCAGAGAACAGTAATTGGAATAATTGGCCCTAAGAATGTGCAGCGCCTGTTCTGAGTACCCTAAAGATGCCAGAACAGGCAGCAGTGCCACCCCCAAAGGGCCACAGGGAGCCAGCGGGACTCGGGTTCTGTCTTTTTCTTTTAATTATTTCCTCTCTGAAAAAAAAAGAAACAAAAAGAAAGAAAGAAAAAAAACTACCAGGATTGAATTTATGAGTTCAGAATGTTCCAGGCACATAGTCTGGCAGCCTTTGTTCCGAAGCGCGCTGTGCTCTGTGGCTGACCTCCTGCGGACCTCCTCCTTGCCCTCCTGACTCCTGCACAGCAGAGTCCGCCACAGCTGAACCCCAGCACACTGCAGCCCCACCCGCCTACTGGCCTGCTCACTGGCAGGTTGCACCGGGTGTGGCCATGTGCTCCTGGGGCCTCTGGAAGTGCCTGGCACCAGAACCAGCCCTTGGGGACAGGACTGAGGGCCTGCCCTCTGTGTCAGTGCACCTGTCACGTTTGCTGTGGACTCGCCTTTCGGCTGGAGCCTGGGAGGGAAGCCTGGTGGTGTCTGAGCTGAGCCCACAACAGGCGGCAGTGTGTGGCCTGAATCCAATACCTCTCCATTCCCTATTAATTGTTGGTTTTTACGGTACCATCCCTGTGGTGGTTACCTCTTTAAAAATAAACTTGCCCTTTTAATAAAATGTGAAAATTGTTTATAGAAAAAGCATTGTGTGAACAAAAGTTTCAGGGATATAATCCAAAATTAAGTTTTGGGAGCAACTGAGTTTGATCTTTACTTCTGACATTTGAAGCACTTCTGTAACAAAACCATCAGAAGCTGGGAGGGCTCTGCTCACCCCCAAGCAAAAGCCCCTGCAGTGGGCTCTGCCTGGAAATGCTTCCCCCAGCAGGCCCACCCAGAAGTCCACATCTGCAGAGGTGCTCGGCGCCCTTTCCTCTCAGGGACATTTTCAGAGTGTGCTCCTGTCCACTCTTGGCTCCACCTGGGCCTCCTCAGTACAGCCCCATCCTCTTGAAGGGAAGTTCTCCATCCAGGAACCATGGGGTGGTGCTTTTTCTCTTAAAAGGCAGTGTCAGCAATGGCACTGGGGGCTTTGCCTCAGCTTCCAGGAGAGGGGGGCTGCTCTAGAGCCCTGACATTACTGGGGTCAGGGGGGTAAACCCCGCCCTCTTGAGGAAGGAAGGAAGGGCATTTCATAAGTAACGGTCCGGGGTACACAATTTTCCCCATAAGCCCCAGCACCTCCTCTCCCCTGCGGACCCCCCACTGCACAGGCCAGGCCCTGCCTGCACCCCTCCCTTCGTGGGCCCCTCACCGGCCTGCAGCCATGGTCTGGTCACTCTCCCCCATCCAGCTCATCTCGGGATTCATATACATGCACTCCTGACTTCTGCAAACTTCTTTTAAAATTAATTTTCCTGAAACTAAAAAGGAAAGATTTGCAGAGTGTTACTGTGATTACCTGTTAACTTAAGCAACTCTCACAAGTCTTTACATGAGCTAATCTCATCTCTTGTTTTACTCCATTTAATGTTTTCAGCAGCCCTTTGAGGAAACGCTGTTACAGTTGAAGAAACCCAGGCTCAGAGGAGTTAAGCAACTTAACTCAAAGTCATGCAGCAGGGAACACTGGTAGGAATTCAACAGGGCCCCACACTGAGGGACTCCCTCCTGAGCTCATGTCAAAAAGAGAATCGTTCATTGAAGAAGTCAACCGACTGGAAACCCCCTGGATGCCCGGGCTGGGGCGCTCTCAGGGCACGTCCCCAACCCACCGGAGGAGGTGCGCCCAGGTGGGGTACCACTGACCAGACGTGGGAGCCAGACCCAGGTGGGCAGTGACCTTCGCCCGGTGGCTGCTCTCCCACCGCCCCTGGCACCCCCATGGCTCCGCCCCGCCCCACCTGGCCCCATACTGGGGCGGCCTTCCCCAGGGCCTGGGGCGGGAAACTGCGGCTTCCCTTCACTCCCCCACGGCCTCCGGAGCGGCCTTTCCACAGGTACGAATCCCGAGTCAGCCGGAAAGTCCTTGCGTTCTCCGCCTCCCGACCTGCAGCAACACGAGGCCACGAGTCTTGGGGCGGGGTGGGGGGGGGGAATTAGTCAGCGGAAGCGCGCGGCCCCGCGCCGGGCTCCGTGGGCGCGCTGGGCTCTGAGCACTGGCGCTTGGGGAGTCGAGCGCGTGGCCATCCCATCGCGGTCCTGTCCCGGCTCCTAGCCCCTCGGTCCTGCCTGCGTCAGCGCCGCCCCCGCCGCGCCCCCGCGCCGCGCTCTCACTGCTGCCACCCGGGTGGGCCGCCCGGGGCGCGGGGGCGGGGCGCGGGCCGGGCCCGGACGGCACTGCCATTGGCCCAAGTGGGTGAGGCCAGGCAGTTGCGGCGACAGCAGCCCCGCCCATCCTCTGCAACGAGGGCGGGCCCGGAGCGGTTGAATGAAGCCAGAGCGGGCGTTGCGCGGCGGCCAGAGCGCGGAGCGGAGCGCGGCGGCCGCGCAGGCAAGGTGAGGGCGCTGGGCGCCGCTGCGGGGTGCGGCCCAGGTGCGCCGGCCCCGACCTGCTGACGTCAGGGGAGCGGCAGGTGCCCTCTGACGTTGGGCGGGGGCCGGCGGGAGCGAGGTGGCGCCGGGGCCTGCGCGGCTGGGGATGCCGAGTGCCGCCAAAGGCCGGGGCACCGGCCGTGCGCCCCGAGCCCCACTGCAGGCGGAGGGCGAGAGCGAGCGAATCGGATGCAACATTTGCCCTTTCTTGTTGCCAGCTTCCCAGGCGGGAAGCTCCCAAGCCGTGAGAAGGCGGGCGGAGGGGGAAGGGGACCCGGCTACAGTGGGTGCGGGGTAGGAGACTGGGGAGAGGATGGACAGATCAGCCGGGGCTGGGGGCCCGAGCAGGTGGCCAGGAGAGCCCCAGGCGGGCAAGGGACGGATGGCGCCTCCCTGCAATGCGCGGTTTGGGGAAGGCGGCCACCCGCGGCGGCGGCGGCGGCCGCTGCTGAGTCAAGGGGGAGATCGTCGCGCACAGAAGTTTCTCGCGGGCGGGCTTTGTTCGCACCAGCCGCGATCGAGACACCGCCCGCAGGGAGCGCGGGCGGAGCAGTCCCGTGGGCCGGGCTGTGGGGCCAGCGCTCCTGTGTCCCTGTCTCCGCTCCACCGCGCGGGGTCCAGGCTGTGACTGGGGAGTCCTGGGGGTGCAGGCAGAGGCCAGGGTGCCCTTGAAACGCTGCGGGGCGGGAGCCCCTGGCTGGGAAGGGTGGAAACCAGGGTGCTGGCCTCCTGCAGCGGGCGTGGGTGCATTTGGCCCCAGATCGGGAAACCCGAGGTATACACAGGACTTCCAGCTCCGCGGGAGAAGCCGGCTCAGGCATTTCCACCCAGGTCAGGGCAGTCCCTCAATGCCTGGGCTTTTGCATCAGGGGAGAGAAGCCTGCTGGGTCCTCGTGGTGGTCCCTGCCGGGTGGGTGTGCTCGGTTCTATCTCCCACTGCAGTCAGACTCCGGCCTGTTTCTGTCTGGACTCGATGGGGCTGCAGTAGTTTTCCACTGGGATGGGATCAGCCTTTTGGTCAATGGTCCTCAGCTGGGTTTTTGGAACTCAGATACCCCTGTCTAATCAGAAAAGGGGTGGGGGAGCCCCGTTGCTATGAGGCTCCCTTTCTCTGTGCACTGAGGGGCAAAGGGACTTGGGAAGAGGACACACATCGGTTTTAGGGGCTCCATTTATGAACCCGGTAATGACGAAGTAGTGATGACAGGAGCTATTACTGAGCATGTGGATCACCAGATCCCGCTAAGTGTTCTGAGCATCACCTCACCTAATCCTCATAGCAACCCCTGAGGTGCCTGTCACCGCTCCCACTTTATGGATGAGTACACAGAGGCACCGAGAGGTTAAGGGACTCTCTGGGGCCACACCGCTGGGAAGAGGCGGAGAGGGGCTCATCCCTCATCCACCTGCTTCCAAACTGGCTTGTCACTGTTTCATAACTGTTCTTAAGTGGGAAAAAGGCGACCCAGGGGTGCTGGGCCTGAGATTCCAAGTAGTAAGCCAAAAGGTGAGCCCACAACTAAGGGCACAGATTGTCAATGGTCACTGGACAAAAGTAGGATGTCTCTCTGGGGTGGGAACACATAGCCCAACTCTCCTTGTGCCACTGGAGGGAGCCAGGATTGGGCCTCAGGGTTGGACCCTGGTGCTGGCTGGAGCCAGATTGCCCAAGTGCCCTGCGTGGGGACCTGTCCTGCTTTCCTGACAGGCAAGGCCAGCAGGTACTACCTGGAAAATTATTCACAGAGTTGCTTCCCTCCCGTGTGGCTATGACCTAATCCCTGGCTCATGGGGTGTGGCCCTGTGGCAGGTGCTGGGAAGCCACATGGTGGTGGTAAGGCTGCCCATGAAGTTAGGGCAGGGCCAGCTCTGGGTGCTGTGAACAGTGGCCAGGTAGGGAGATGACCCATCCCTGATAGAGCAACTGACTTCTGGTGACTGAGCCCAGAGCCAAGCTGGCTCCTCCCACACTTCTGGTGGACTTCTCCCATTGCAGTGAGAATTCCAGGTCCATGTTTGACCTCCAAATGGCAATGGTTTTCTCAGCCCACTGTGGAATCAAAGTTAACCGGACAGGCTTAGGGTAGTGCCTCCGATGTGCTAATCCATTCCCGGGTCACTGCTGCTGAGCCAATATAAATCCATGGCTTTGAGAACAAATAAGCTGGGACAACTATAGTCACTGAACTGTCCCCAGGCACCGAGTGCTGTGGCTGGAGCCACAGAGAGGCTGCTGTGTGGCCTGATGCCTGTGGACAGGTTAGAGGCCCCTGGGGTGCCCGGCCGGGCAGGACAGGAAGGCGCGCCAGGCACACCCTCTTGCTTCCCTGCTGCACAACGAGCTGGGTATGGACAGCGGCCACAGAAATAGTCCCTCCTGGGCCACGTGACCTCATTCTCAACAGTGGCAAAGAGCCCATTGTTAGCTTTTGGAAGGGACGAGTGACATCCCTCAAAACCTCCCCGCCCACTTTTGTCCTGGCAGGACCAGGCTGTGGACAGGTCTTCAGGGAGAGTGGCCATGGTGTGAGGCAGGAGGCACAGTGGCTCAGATGTCTGTGTGACTGGTGGACCCTGTGGCCCTGCTGGGGGTAGTGGCCCTACTACTAAAATGCTGGACCCTGGGCAGAGTTCTCTCCTGAGTCCCTGCAGTCACGGCAGCTGCGGGCTTGAGTTCTCTTCCTTCCTCTAGCCTTTGCTTGGCCCTCAGCTGGCCTGCTGTCCTCACACGTGGGGCTCTCCCTCAGTTGCCACAGCACAGCCCCCTCCCTCCAGTGTCACCCAGAGTTAGATTCTTGGACCACATTTCCGGAGAGGGTGGATGCTCTTTCAAACCACATGTCTTTCTGAGAAGCCACTCGTGGTGTAGCCCAGAAGCCAGGCCCGCACATAGGGTGAGGTTTTGACCCCAGGCCAGCTTCACATGTCGGTGCCCAGACTTGGGGCTGGTGTCTTCCAGCACGTCCCCCCTCCCCGTGCAGGCTGGGCTGCACTGGAGCATCCCCCACCCTGCGTATAGCCCTTCCCTTTTCTTGGTGGCATTTTTATCTGGTAAGCTTTGGGGGGCACCTGAGGCATCATTCCTTGGACCCAGCACAGAGAGAACTTGGGTTCTCAGGCTGAGTGTGATGCTCCACCCTGCCCAGGCTCACTGGGTCCCTGGGTTTTGTCATGAGATCTGCCGCACCAGCAGCAGAAGCACAAGGGGAATGGAGAGCATGGGCAAGAGTGAGGGGCAGTGGGACGGGTGTGAGACCTGCAGGGAGGGCCCTGTGCTGATTCCGAGTCTGTGCTCCTCACCAGCCCACTCTGAGCAGAGAGGCTCAGAGCTCATTCCCTCCAGCTCCTGAGCTCATGCTGTGGAGAAACCAAGGCTGAGAGAGGCTCCCAGGACCTGCCTGACTTGGAGTCAGCCTCTCTCTGCTTCTATCTGCCCTTGAATGGCAGAGGGTGGTTTTCAATTCCATGGTTCAAGCATTATGAGTCAGGAACAAGAGAAACCTTGTGCCCTTGTGCCTGGCCAGCTCACCTTGCCTTTCCTGCACTCCCAGAGCAGTGGGTGGAGATGAGGGCCACAGAAGACACTCCAAGAGGGACAGGTGCCTGTGCCCAGCCTCCCTTTTCCTCACCCCTTCATTGTTGGCCTCCTTGCAAAGCAGCCAGCTTCCTACTTCCAGCCTGAGTGAGGTTACCAGGTATACAAATTGGGGTGTACCAGGCACTGTTGGTTGCCCCCATCCTGCCACCCTGCACCTGTGCTATAAATATCTTGTGCCTCATCTTGAGGAAGTGAAAGCTCTCTTTTTTTTTTTTTTTTTGAGACAGAGCCTCAAGCTGTCACCCTGGATAGAGTGCCGTGGCATCACAGCTCACAGCAACCTCCAATTCCTGGGCTCAAGCGAGTCTCCTGCCTCTGCCTCCCAAGTAGCTGGGACTACAGG
>CAUYRH010094618.1:0-21480 GCA_963574655.1 Perodicticus potto
TAGGTCCCCCTCCTTGCCTGTCATCCAGCCCACTGGCTCTTCAGCTGGCTGCCGCAGCACCAACACCACCAAGGAGGAGGCGGCAGGTCCGCCAGCTCCGCTGAGCTGGCTAGGGTGCCAGATGTCCTGCATCAATTCTCCATCTCCGAGTAGAAACCCCAACTGCTGTTAGGGAAAAGGGGCGAAGACTCGATCTAACTGCTTGCTAAACTGTTTTAATCTGTAATCTGTTCTTGCATCATCCTGAGCTTTGCAGGGGGAATGTATGCTCCACCAGTGCGAGTAAGGAGAGGATCCGGCTCATCCTTTTTCTTCTTTGCAGTAGGTTCATCCTGAGCAGAGGAACTCTGGGTTACTGACGGTTCTGGGCTTCTTCTCCCAGGAAATGGAGATTTCCGTGACCTTTTCCGATCCACATTTCTTTATCTTTCTCTACGTTTTCTCGGTCTCTATTTTCTGACTGCATGCCATGAGAATGTCCTCTTCTCGAATGCTCGTGGTCTGACCTGCTATAATCAAAGTAATCTCTATCCCGTGGGGAGCTTTCTTGTTCTACGTATCTGTCTTCTGGAGAGGAGGTCCTCTGATATGAATTATGGTTTTCCCTTCTGTCGTGACCAGAAGAATGTTTTATCTATACCGTGCTACTTTTCATTTTCTGTTGTGGTTGATAAATAAATCAAAGATTCCTCAAATTGGTCCAAGTACTCAATGGTCTGATTCCTTGATAGTTTACTTCTTCTGTCTGCAAATGTCACCTGAAGCTCCACCATGCCACCATTACACCAGATGTGCCTCACTTGACTTTTATGGTTCTTTTCCAAATTCTAGAGGATATCTGCATGTCGTGGAGCCTGGCTACATTCTAGCAATGAAGTCACTTCAGCTGATGCTTGAGTCCTCACAGTTCCTTTTCTTAATTGAAGTTTCTTGAATGTGGCCTTATTTGATTACAGCCAAATTAATGTGGTTTCCAACATGAAGTTTCCCCAGCCCTGGCCGACTACTCACCTAGGCTACACGGTATGTATAGCCCATTGTTCCTACGCTACAAATCTGTACAGCATGTTAGTGTACTGTAGGCAATTGTACCACAATGGCAAATATTTATGTATTTAGATATGTTTAAGCATAGTACAGTTAAAAATGTGCTGTTACAATCTTAGGGAGCCACAATGATATGTGCGGTTGGTATGTCATAAAAGCAAATGCTATTATGAAGCATGTGACTGGATAAGCAAATGCTTCAACCCTCAAAGACAGCTACAAATCAATGTGCTCCTTTTAAAAAATTTTTTTTTTGGAAACAGAGTCTCACTCTGTCACTCTGGGTAGAGGGGTGGAATGCCATTTTGTCATCATAGCTCATAGCAACCTCAAACTCCTGGACTCAAGTGATACTCCTGCCTTAGCCTCCCAACCAAATGGGACTATAGGCACCTGCCACAACACCCAGCTAATTTCTGTTCTTTTTTTTTTTTTTTAGTACAGATGGGGTGTCATTCTTGCTCAGGTTGGTCTTCAAATCCTAAGCTCAAGCAATCCACCCTCCTCGGCCACTGCACCTGGCCTGCTGCTGCTTTTAAAGGAAGTAATTTGGGAAGCTTCCTGGCATTGTCTAAAAACAATAAAAACCACACTGCACCTCATAAGAGACTACAGATCCTTCCTGACAATCTTCAGCCTGGAAGATTGCAGATCGGAACTGCTTACTGAGGCACACTGGCAGAGCTATATGGCACCAACTCAAGCTGTTTTAATTTCGCAAACGCCCACACAATATTATAGGGAAAGAAATTTTAAAAGCAATTAAAAAATCCGGATAATCGCCATACATGTTTCTGCAAATCTGTCACAGTAATAACTCGCCTATGAACACCTTCCTTGAAGAACTGGTTAATAAGACATATAGTGTATAGTAAAGGAAACTGTTTATTCAGCAAAGCCTTTGAAAATGGGCTGTTGATTCTTCTTGTGAACATGTGATGATTCTACAAGATTGGAGAGGATAAAGCAACAACTTTCTAAAGGTGTAGGTTGGAGTAGACTATGTGAAATACAAACGTCCCTTGGCCTTAGTTGTCTTATCTGCAGAATGGGCACTGGGCTGACCTCTGGTTTTCAATTTTGACCTATGCAGGTGGGTACCTGGACCTCTCTCGGCACCACATCGCTCTTGTTTAACCAGAGCATCTCTGTTGTCTTCTGTTTTGGAGTTGCCATGTAAGATGTTTGAAAAACAGGATTGTAAAACTAAAACAGAATTGGAAAACCACTGGATTAGATGGTTTCTAAGGTCCTTTAGAGCTCTAAAATTCTAGGAATCTAACATATGCTCGACTTGTGGAAGGTGCTAAAGATTTAAAAAACGTAATTTCTACCCACGACAAATTCGCCTGTGTAAGATATGCATGTTGTGCGCGTTGGCGGAGGGGGAGATGAAACAGCATGTATAACACCAGTGATGGTAACCCAGCAAGGCTTAAAATGGAGGTATTAATCAAGCATTTGGGGAAATGATTTTGGAAGTCTTTTTGAAGAAGGAGGCATTTAAGTGTGTGTTAAATGAAGAATAGGAGCTCACCAGGTACAGAAGGGGAAGGAAGAGGTGTTGGAAGCAGAGAGGTCAGTGCAAGTAAAGTCATGGAGGCTGTAAGAGGGTGCAGTGTTAGAAATAATGCCGTTCATTATGCTCCTTATATTGCTTGCATACCCAGGGAGAGTTGCTCGAAGCAGCAAGGAGGGATGCCTTGGATCGCTGGATAGGCTTCAGGAGCTCCTTCCAAATCCCTAGTCCCTATGCTCTTCTTGTGTTGATGCAGTATTCTGCAGGTATGTGACCAATAAGGTTGTTTAATCATTGACTGCGCTGCACCTTCCTTTTAGTATTTTGTAACTCCACTGGGTTAAGCAGCAAAGAATGTGTTGATAAGATGGTGGGTGGGGCCAGATGGAAAGCCTAGAAAAGGGAGAATCACAGCGAGCTGCACTGGTAACACTCACTCCACTTCTATCCAGGGAAGAAGAAGCCCCAGTACAGGGATATGACCTGCTTAAACCAGGTCAGGTCCAGGACTCTTCTCTAGGTCAAGAGGATTGCTTCAGGTTGCCAGGTCATGTGCCCTTCAGCCAGTAGGACTTAATGTTTGCCTTTGAGAGAAGAAAGCCTCAGAGTTAAAGACGCAGAATTAGTTTCTCTAGGACCAGGAAGGAACTGGGTATTTGGGGGTAGTGGGCCCACGGGTGGTGGACTCCATTGGCTGAGGGTTGCTATCTGCTGGGCCCAGGGTAGCTGGAACTCAGACACTGTGACATGAAAGTCTGAGTGAAAGATCTTTGTGTCCTGCTTGAATTGGAGGGAATAGAGCTGTCTCACAAGTTGGGCAAAGAATATCTTAGCAGTGATGAAGATGAACTCAGAGGGGCATTCCCCAAACTTTTTAGCCTTTTTAGTCTCTTGAGATTCCTATACAATTTTAAGAAGGAAAATTCCCAATTACAAGCTGCTCTCCTAGAAAATAGATGCTCAAAATCCATTTAATTTGATTTAGAAAGAGAACGAGATGTGATGTTTCTTGCATCCAAATATTGTGGAGCAATGCTTACCATTATAATGGCTTTTCAGTGGGTGTTAGACATGACCAGACCCGTATTTTGGAAACATCTCTCTGGCAGTTGAAGGAGGATGTACCAGAAAGGGTGAGACTGAGGGGAGACGAGTGAAGATGCCAGTGAGGGGGTCCAGCAAGGACAGTAGAAACAGAGATTTGCAGGAGGGTTGGGAGACGTTTTGGAGGAATTGATTGGTCTTGGCAGCCTATTAACAATGCTAAGAGGCTCGGCACCTGTGGCTCAACAGGCTAAGGCGCCAGCCACGTACACCTCAGCTGGCGGGTTCGAATCCAGTCTGGGCCCGCCAAACAACGACAGCTGCAACCAAACAATGGCCGGGCATTGTGGCGGGGGCCTGTAGTCCCAGCTACTTGGGAGGTGGAGGCAAGAGTTTCGCTTGAGCCCAGGAATTAGAGATTGCTGTGAACTGTGATGTCACAGCACTCTACCCAGGGCGACAGCTTGAGGCTCTGTCTAACAAAAAAAAAAAAAAAAAAAAAAAAAGAAAAGAAAACAATGCTAAGAGAGAGCAGGTCAGGATGACACTAGTTTACACCTTGACTGTGCATTAGAATCACCTGGGAATCTTTTAAAAAAAACCCCACCACCCCCCCACAATGTCAGGGCCACACCTCAGACCAACTGAGTCTGAATCACTGCCAGTGGTGCCAGCTGCAGGTATTTTTGAAATGTACCCAAGGCTGAGAATTACTGCACACTAAGAATTCAAACTTGGTAAACAGAGTGGATTGGGATGGTATTAAATGAGATAGGGAACAAACAGTTCTTTGTGGTTAGAGTGCAAAATGGGTGGAGAAGGGGGAGGAAGGGCAAGTTTAGGCAGGAAAAAGTGAGTTCACTTTGGGATATGCCGGCTACAATTAAGGTCTGAAGTCCTGAAGGGGAAGGCCAAGAGCTACGTTCAGCATGAGGTGGGGGCCAGGGGCAGGGTGGGGCATCACTTGCTCCAAGGGAGGATGGTAAAGATTTGGAACAGTTGCCATGGGGAATGAAATGGTTCTGAGTTAAGAACAATAACAGTAAAGAATTTATGCGTCAAGGACTAGCAATTTGGGATTAGGTGAGATTGCTCTATATTAACTATAAAATTAACCCTGTGTTTGAATTTGACCAACACTCATTTCTCTCTATCAGTGGTGTGCTAGAGCTGGCATGTACCAGTTACACAACTACATGGTGAAATTTATAGGAATTTTGCTAGTCAGTTATTAAACATAGCTGTTATTAAAATTAAATTACATAAATGTAAATATATTAAATACATTGTATTAGCAACAAAGGTAATACATATAAATACTCGTTTTTCATTCTCTCCTTTTTTTTTTTGAGACAGAGTCTCACTATGTCAACCTCAGTAGAATACTGTGGCATCACAGCAACCTCAACCTCAAAATCGCTTAAGCACCAGGTTCAACCTGCCAGCCTTGGTGTATGTGGCTGGCACCCTAACCACTGAGCATGGGGCTCTGAGACTCTCCTTTTTTTTCTTCTAACTGCATTCTGGCTTTCTTCACTCCTGATACAACATGGCAGAAATTACCACCCCCAGATTCTGAGTTTAAACTGACCTAACCCACCTCTATCTATAAACCAGTCATTTTGAAACTAGACTCTCTTAGCCTTGATTCCAGATTCCCAGGGAAGAAGCTTATTGGCCCAGTTTGATCCAAGTACCCAGCTCTGGATTTTTAATCAGCCAAAGTTTCTTTTTCTGTATAATAAGGGTGAAGGAACTATGAAAAACAGACACCCCTCCCCCCAAAAAAGCCTACATTTTGGGATCTATTTTTTTCCCTAGGATAAAATGCATCATTGGTGCCTAGAGTCCACTGGATGCTGTAAAAGATGACAGCTGTCCTCTGAGAATAGCCATCTAAACCTGTACAGGGGGGACCTCATTGTTCTTACTTCAGCCCAAGCCAAAACCCAGATATCAAATACCAGAGTCAACTCTGGCAAAGAGATGAACAGCTCCAGAGGGTCATGCAAAAAAAATATATTAGCCTAAGTGGCCATTTGTAATTTTAACAGTCCAGCTGCTTGTCCAGGTAGGGTGGCATATATTTTAGTTTAGCACTGTTTGCTGTGAAAAAGACTAAATTTCTCCCATCAATCATTGTGAAATGTCTGTAGCCAACAGGTCTCCTGAATGGTTAAGTCAGTGTTGGTTTAGGGCTTGGCTGACTTCTTAGTTCATTAACTTCTCATTGACCAGCTTGAGGTAAAAAGGGCACAATACAAACCTGTGGACTTGCATGGAAGCCAAGCCACGGTGGGTGATTTCACTTCATTAGACCAGGAGCACTTGCCAGCAGAGCTGTCTAGAATCTAGACTCCAGATTATCTCAGCCACCCCATAACTCCTGGTATCAGATCTCACAGAGTCTACTCTAGATTTTTTCCTTAAGAGGAAAAGACTTGTTCCCAATTCCTATAATTCATGAAACATTAGAACACCCCTCAACTCTGAGTCACAGTAAATGGGAAGAATTTATGAACTTAATTCTGTCCCATGCTGGTCAAGGGAGAGTATATTCTGTTTAACAATTACATAGCAAATGCTCTCAAGAACTCTTTTAGGCACACTGAAGCAACCCAAAGAATCATCAAGCCCATTAAGGGGGAATTTAGGATTTATATGCAGGTTGTTGGTGACTGACTACATTATATTTAAACTACATTTGGATTACCAATTTTCAGGAAACTAAATTATCATAAAACATACTTGGCCCTGAAAACTATTAGGGCCATAAACGAATCTGTCTTTGATGACTCAGAGGAAATAGTTACACCTTCCTTCATTTAACAGAAATTCAAATATTGAGTGTTTATTATGTGTGAGGCGCTGCTTCAGATCTTAGAAATACAATGATAAGCAAGGCATAGTCCCCACTTGATAGTGTAGATGGGGGATCCCATAGGGGAAGAAGAGTGGGCTAATGGGCTTAAAAGTGGGGTATTTCAGACTGCTTGGAGAAGGGATTTGTCACCCAGATATTTGAGTGGAGGGTGCCTCAGGAAGGTCCTCCAGGGGTGGTGACATCTTTTTTTGAGACAATAAGATCAATGAGTTTCCAAAGGGAACGTAGGGAGAGGAGAGCAGAGCAAGATGTTCCAAGATGATGTGCGCAGGCCTGGTGGCCAAAGAACTCAGCCTCCTGAAACAGACTGCCCTTAAAGGTCCAGGAGGGCCTGAGGGCTGTGGTTAAAGTGCTAATTGTTACTGTTCTTCCCCATCTTATTTCTAAACTGGGACATTTGTACAGTACAGTCTATTTCATCTTCACTATCTTATCTCATGCTCACCAGGAGTCCCATGAGGTAGTAGGTGCTGCCCTTCAATTCACAAATGAGAAGCCTGAGGCCTGGCATTGTCCCATGGTATCACCAAAGTTCGGCACTTATCTGTGAAGCAGCATCAAAAGAAGAGGGACAAGCAGTTTGAGAAGAAGGAAAGAAGTTTGTTACTTTGTGCACAAAAGAGGAGAATTGCAGACAATGGTCTCAAAAATCCAAATTCCTGCTTCTGAGCAGAAGCACAGAGCTTTTAAATGTTCTGATCCCATAGTCCCATCTTGGGCCAAGACAATCTCATGATTTATCCTATATTTGGCTAAGAAGATCTCATGACCTCTGCCCATTCCATCTTCAGCTAAAATCTTGTGACCTCTGCCCAAAGGATTCCCTAGAGCTATTTCCTGTGGCACGAAGAACCAGAGACATTCCCTGCCCCTCTCGACCACTGGCCTGAGGCAGGCAGGGCTGCAGGTTTCAGCTCCCTAAAAGTTGGGAAGACAGAAGATATTTTTGCCATTCTTTTTCAGGTCATCCCTCTGCAACAATGGCTGTCCTGGGGCTGTGCCTGCCTGCACTGAGCTCCTTCACTCCCCACAATGGTCTTAGGTGAGAGGTTACCTGTAGGTCGATATCATCAGCTCCCGGAGGAGGTACGAAGGCACAGACTTTCTGCATTCCTTCAGAGAAACTCAACACACAGATACTAACACAGACACACCTGACCTAGCTCTGTCAGTTGGTCTCTGTGATGTGACCTTGGTCAAGTCACTTAACTGGTTCTGAGGCTCAGTGATGTCTCCATGCAGCTAAGACTTGGCCTTTCCCTCCTCACCATCAGGGGTGATGCCACACAGCTCCAGGTGGGTGGGTGGGGGGTGTTAGTGCCAGGTGCAGAGGGTGGCAACTGGCTCCTCTTCAGACATTTGGTACCATTGAGATAATCACTGGCCCTGCTCCCATGATCCCTTGGAGCCCAACCATACTCTGTTAGCTTTGTGTCACATTTTGGATTCAGCCATCTTTTATCTGCTTATGGCCACCTACCCTGGACTCGACCAGCAGCCATTCCTCCATGGGGATTTGGGGCCTCCCAGGAAGCAGAACCAGGCTCCCTGCTAATCAGAGACCCTCAGGCCTCTCTTTTCTCCTTTCCGCCCCCCTCCCCCCCCCACCCACACTGAGATCTATTTTGTCCCTAAACACTATCAGCATCTGCAAATCAAATCTTCTTCTCTTTTTCCCTTTGCACACACTTTAATTTTCCCTCTGGCTCCTTGTATTTTTGAGAAACAAAAGCCTGAAAACTTTTCCTCTTCTACTTCTACTGCCTCAGACCTCTGTCTAGGTGTCATAATTCAGAACTAACTCTGCTTGAATGATCGAAGAAGTAGAGGGGAGCAAATGGGGCAGGCAATCAACTAAAATTTTAAAATATAAAATCTAGTTATATAGGCAGGAGACAACTGAGGCCCCTATATTATAAATTTTAAATTTTAAAATATATCGGCTCGGTGCCTGTGGCTCAACGGGCTAAGGCGCCAGCCACGTACACCTAAGCTGGCGGGTTCGAATCCAGCCCGGGCCCGCCAAACAACAGTGACGGCTGCAACCAAAAAAATAAAAAGGGCCGGGCGTTGTGGCGGGCGCCTGTAGTCCCAGCTACTTGGGAGGCGGAGGCAAGAGACTCGCTTGAGCCCAGGAATTGGAGGTTGCTGTGAGCTGTGATGCCACAGCACTCTCTCTAGGGTGACAGCTTGAGGCTCTGTCTCAAAATAAAATAAAATAAAATAAAATTTTAAAATATAAAATCTAGTTATACAGGCAGGAGACAACTGAGGTCCCTAGTTATATAGGCAGGAGACAACTGAGGCCCCAACTATAGAAGCATGGTAGATCCAAGAGATGTGTGGAAGAAAGAATCAGTGATACTCACAGACTAGTTCAAAGTGGGAGTCACAGAATGCATGTCTGAAGTAGCACCATGACCCTGGCCGATGAAACAGAATAATCAGTAGTTGTCACTGAAGTTGACCTTCAGTTACCTGCAAGTGAATTAGTTGATTCATCATCCATTGACTGCCCTCAGTCAACTGAAGGTGTTAGAAATAAATATGTGCATTTTAGGTTGCTTAGGCTGAATGAAAACTATAATGGGGTTCATTGATTTTTGTGTGTGTGTTTGAAATTTTACAAAATAAAAATTTTTTAAATCAATAAGTCTATTTCAAAACATTTATGACCCATCAACATTTCCATTTGATTTTTTGTGTGTGCATTTAAAATTTTGCTTAATAAATTTTTAAAAATTATTTTTAGTTTTAGTTTTTGAGACAGAGTTTCACTTTGTCACCCTTGGCAAAGTGCTATGGTGTCAGAGCTCGTAGCAACCTCAAGGCATTGGGCTCAAGAGGTCTTCTAGACTCAGCTTCTTGAGTAGCTGGGACTACATGTGGTGCCTGCCCCAAAGTCTGGCTAGTTTTTTTTTAGAAACGGGGTCTGGCTCTTGCTCAGGCCGGTCTCGAACTTTTAGCTCTGGCAATCCACCTGCTTTGGCCTCCCAGAGTGCTGGGATTACAGACGTGACACTGCATCCAGCCAATAAAATTATTTTTAATAAGTAAATAAATCCATTTCAAAGTAACTTTTTATGACCCGTCAACATTTACATTATGACAATAAATATTTAAACTGATATTTCAGATTCAATGCGAACACTTCATCCTACTATTTAGGTGTTCTCTATAACTCTTAGTTCATATCTAATGAATTTTTAAAACTTAAGAATGTCTCTTGCTGAAGAATGAAAGAAACATGCAGACCAAGAGAGCAAGCAATGATGGGGAACCTCCAAAATAAGAAGGAACCATGTCTGCATTTTCTTAGAAATGAACCCAAAGCCAAAAGGAAAAGGCAAGCGTGGCAACATCATGAGCATACTTGGCTGCACCCTCAGTGTCCTGAGGAGAGCAGGGAGCTGAGCCTGCGGGGATGGAGCAGGAGAAAATGTCCCGACATCTACCAGTCCCCAGAGGGAGCCGGCAGCGGTCCAAGAAGTGGTGTTCGAAGGACATGAAGTGCTCAGAGTCAGACAGGCGGAAGCACCTTTGTTCTGGGTCATCAGTTTATTGAGAACAAGACTGTAGCCAGCAGTTGAGGGTTTAGAGAACACTGGCCAGTTCCACAAAGGGAGAGGCTTGACAATGCAGGCTGAGTATCTCAGTCACATGGCCTAAGTAAGAGTCAAGGCAGGAAGTGGAAAGACAGTAAGATTAGAAGCCAGATGTCCATCCCTGACATCTGGCTGAGTGTGGTTCCAAGACTCTTCTTTTTGGAAGGAGAGGAAGCAACATCAGGAAGCAAGATCAGGTTACTTCAACTGATGTTAAGAATACATCAGTTGTATGCATCAGAAAATGACTTCTGGCTCAGTGCCTGTACTCAGGGGTTAGGGCACCAGCCACATACACCCAAGCTGGTGAGTTCAAACATGACCTGGGCCTGCTAACAACAATGACAACTACAACAAAAATATAGCCAGGCACTGTGGGGGAGCGCCTGTAGTCTCAGCTACTTGGGAGGTTGAGGTAAGAGAATCACTTGAGCCCAAGAGTTTGAGGTTGCTGTGAGCTGTTATGCAACGGCACTCTACCTAAGGCGACATAGTAAGACTCTGTCTCAAAAAAAGAAAAAAGAAAGAAAGAAAAAGAAAAGAAAATGACTTTTCTCTACCTTTCTCCTCATTTTTGACTGTAACTCATGACCTCTGAATGGCTTCTGTAAGAGCATAGTATCAGCTACGTGATGGCTTTGCTCGCTCTTCTCGGATGGTCTCTAGTCTTCAGCTGCACTGTCTTAGGATGGGCTCCCTAGGAAAAAGCATCCGAGGTGGGTATTTGTGTGTAGGAATTTTACTGGGGAAAATTCTCAGGATCAACACCTACAAGGAGTAAGGGACATAAGAGGTTGGACTGTGATGCCATTGGTGCAAAGGCCTCCAGTCATCACTGTGGGGAATTACAGAGCTGGGTGACTTTTTAGAGTTGCTCCAAATGGAGACCATGGTGTCAGACCTTTGCACTCTCACTAGGCTGTGGATACTGCCTGCTCCTGGGGAAAGGGCAGAATTTGTTGGGGCGCCTGACACAGCCACACCCGAACCCTTTCCCCTTCCTCCTCCTCTTTTCCTCATAAGACAAAGACACAAATGGCTTGGTGCCTGTAGCTCAGTGACTAGGGCTCCAGCCACATACACCAAGGCTGGCAGGTTGGAACCCAACCTGGGCCTGACAAACAACAATGACAACTACCTCCTATGGCCCCATACAAGAGGGGTCTCCAACTGCCCCGGTCCAAATGCCATCTTTGCACTGCTCAGGTGGGTCACCCTCCCTTTTCTTTTTCTTTTTGTGGAGATAGAGTCTCATTTTGTCACCCTCAGTAGAGTGCCCGGAGTCATAGCTCACAGCAACCTCAAACTCTTCGGCTCAAGTGATCCTCTTGCCTCAGCCTCCCAAGTAGCTGGGACTACAGGGGCCTACCACAAAGCCTGGCTATATTTAGAGACCAGGTCTCCCTCTTGTTCAGGCTGGTCTTGAACCCATGGGCTCAGTCAATCTACCTGCCTCGGCCTCTCCAAAGTGCTAGGATTATCGGCGTGAGCCACCGCGCCTGACCCTTCACCCTCCCTTGCCAATAAACCTGGCCCGAGCATCTCCTCTGTGGCCTCTTATCTGGGTACTATCATTTACACCTTTGAGAACTTGGCTGAGGACACTTTTTGGAGAGGGATTTAGCAGTGGGTTGTCAACAGCCAACAATGCTGGCAGCTGGGTAAATAGCACCTCTGTCCTAAACAGGGTGTGGTGGAACATGACAACATCCCCTACGTCATCTGTCTGACTCCCCTAAGGAGCGGTTTTGGTGGGGTGCAAAGTCTAGTGCAGTCACTCTGCAGTAGAGAAAGGACCCACCCATTTGTCCATGTTGTCATGTCATGTCACCCCACAGATTTCCCTCATTTCCATCCTGTAAAGATGGCCACCTTTGACTTGGGCCTTCTCCTTCATCTAATCCAGTGAAGGGTAGGTTGCAGAACTACCTGACCCAGAGCAAGACAGTTTTTTCAGAAGGGCCTGTAAGAATGATGTCACATGTTATCTGTGAGACAGGTGTAGGGGAAATGTGTGACTGGTACCCTGAGGCCCCACCAAGAGTGCAGAAGTTCACTTAATCCCAAACCCAACTGCTTGAAAGATCTATGGCTGCTAATACTTTCTCTACCATGTCAACAGTGACAGTAAGGAGAACACTGCAGCTCTAAAGTTAAGAAACTTGCTCAAGATCAAGTAAGCCTTGGTGACTCCAAAGCAACAATTCTTCTTTTTTTCCTCCTCCTCTTCCTCCTCCTCCTCCTTATGATTATGTAAAGAATCCTACCACTTGGAATAGAAGCACCGTGTGGGCAGGAATCCCATCTTAGGTTGAGAATTAGCCTAGATTAGGTCACAGTTACTCAGCTGAGGCAAGAGGATCTCTTGAGTCCCAGGAGATGGAAGTCCGCCTGGAGAAGAAAAGAGATGACACTGGGGAATAATCAATATTGGTCAATATTGGTCTGGAAGCTGTGTGGAGTTGTGGCTGCCCCTGGCAGGCTGTATGGTCTCTAGTTGAAAGGGCCTAAGGGAGAGATAGGTGCTGAGAGAGATAACATGGACTATGGCACAAAAGCTTCACTCTAGGGGAGACAGAACAATCCCATGCTTGAGGAAGAACCTATGGAAAATGGAACTCAGAGACAAGAGACTTAAATTGGAGTTCTAACTCTGCAGCTTACTGATTATAGGCAAGTCATTGGCCCAAGCTTAGTCAGTCAGGAAATACGCTTAGGTATACACTTAAGTGTTAGTGACCATTTATGGGCAGGAACTGTGTCTGTCCCTGGAGAGCCCCTCTCTTGGCTTCCTGTTCTTCTTGGTAAAATAAGAGTGCTGGATGACATGATCTCAGTAGATTAAAATGGTGGCCATACTTTCAGAAGCAGAAATCTAAGGTACTTAGTGTGACACTGTCAGAATATTTGATATTGAAAGTGCCCCCAGAAAATCCAGAATATAGGATTTCATCATATATAACTACAGTTAAGACTCTCTCTCCCATCTCCCACTTTTGTTTCCCCCAGATGTAAAACACAGAATGAGAGGAGAGGCAGAGGCTATATAAGTTATCTATCTTTCTAATCTTTAAAATCATTTAAGTGTTTACCCTTATTTTTTGAATTCTTTAGAATTTAAATGGTCTGAGTTTCAATAGTCCTGAACACATTCCTCAAACACTCTTATTTAAACAAAGCTCAGCCATGGTGATTACACAGCCAGGTTTTCTCCAAGCCCTGGAGACTTTAATCACAATTTTATCTCAGGGTCAAGTATCTCTACCTCCAGAGTGATTTGCATTTGAATAGTTTTTCAGAAGTTGGTGCTGGGGCAGAGTTCTCTCCATAGCAGGTCTGGTAAGGTGGGGCCACCGTATCCCCAATCACATGTATACTCTCCCCTGGTCACAGAGCCCCAGGAACTGAATGTTGGTGTGTGGAGAGGAACAGGGGTGTGGCATAAGATTTGGCTACTCTTGTAGATGGTGATCTTGTAGCAATCAGGATGGGCATGAGGGTGAGGGAAATGCCATCTGAGTAGTGAGTGCTTTGCACATATAAGGCACTGTCCTTAGTGCTGTAAGAAACACAAAGGGAAAATAAGGGAGATTGAAATTTCTTCTTCTTTTTCTTTTTTGTAGAGACAGAGTTTTACTTTATCACCCATGGTAGAGTGCCGTGGCGTCACACAGCTCACAGCAACCTCCAACTCCTGGGCTTAGGCAATTCTCTCACCTCAGCCTCCCGAGTAGCTGGGACTACAGGCGCCCACCACAACACCCGGCTATTTTTCTGTTTGCAGTTTGGCCGGGGCCAGGTTTGAACCCGCCACCCTCGGTATATGGGGTGGGCGCCCTGCCCACTGAGCCACAGGCGCCGCCCAGAGATTGAAATTTCTTAAGTGTTTGTTTTGTTAGGAACTTGTACATATTGGCATTCGATCAGTAATAAGAAAAACACTAACAAGTGCTTTGAAGTACTGATCCTATGGAGTCGGCGCTGTATTTAATGCTTTAACATTAAATTAATGTATTTCTTTATGTATTCATTCAACATATTTGTTTATGTATTCTTTATGTATTCATTCAACATATTTGTTTTAGTGTCTATTAGGTAGTAAGTGCTGAGAGACATTGGTGAGTAAAAATCCCTGCTTTGGAGGAGTTTTCATTTTGGTGAAAGAAATAAGACCACAGATGTAGTAAATAAGTGTGGGAAAGGAATTCTCACAATTCTGACAGGAGTGCAGCAATATTTGAAAAACAGGTCAAAACCAGCAACCCTCCTCCCCAGATTCCTGGAATCATTCAAGGCCAGAGTTCCTGGAAACATCCTACCCATATCCTGGCCAACACTAGGGATATGCCCATAACTATATGGGCAGAGGCAGCCCTGACACAAACGTCAATCACAGGAGAATGACTGGTTGCTTCCCCATTCCAGCTACACTGATAAGGCAAATATTAAAGGCCTTTTATAATTGTGTAGAAGGGAGCTGACTCCTGGTCAGACTCCACTCTGCTCTTTCCTCTAATAAAGCCTTTTCTTATCCCTATACTGGCCTCCTCTCCTTCTTATGGACCCTCACCCTGTCTCTACGATAAAGTAATTAATTAAGTGGAGTGTTAAACGATGACAACTGCTATGGAAAAGAATGGAGCTGGATTAGGTAGATTCGGAGTGCCCGCATCAAGTAGGCACAGAAGCAGTTTGCTATGTTCAGTAGATGGTCCAGGTAGCCCTCTCTGGGAAGGTGACGTTTGAGTCAACATTCAAGTGAAGCAGATGGAGTGAGGTGTGCAGATACATGAGGAAGAGCATATCAGGGCAAAGCAGGAGCCAGAGCACAAGGCTGAGGCTTGCTGTGGCTGATACATGGATAGCAGGGAGCCCAGAGACCCAAGAAAAGAAGGTGAGATTAAGAAGGGTCTTTATCTTTTACTTAGAGGGATATAGGCAGTCATCGGATGGTTTATTGTTTGTTCTGCTTTGTTGATCTGTGTTTTGGAGCAGGGGTTGGCAAACTTTTTCTATAAAGGATCAGACAGTAAATATTTTAGGCTTTGCTGGCCACTGGCCATGTGATTGCTGTTGCAACTACTTAATCCTGCTGTTGTAGCATCAGAGTAGCCATAGACAATGCACAAATAAGCGTGGCTGTGTTCCAATAAAACTTTATTTATAGACAGTGTTTGAATTTCATATAATTTGCATGGGTCACAAAATATTATTCCCCTTTTGATTTTTTTTTTTTTTTTTTGCAGTTTTTGGCCAGGGCCGAGTTTGAACCCACCACCTCTGTATGTAGGGCTGCGCCCTACTCCTTTGAGCCACAGGTGCCGCCCCCTTTTGATTTTGTTTTTAAACCATTTGATATTGTGAAAACCATTCCCAGCCATGGGCAATATTTAGCCTATAAGCCATAGTTAGCTGACCCTGATTTTATTTTATTTGCTTGTTTACTTATTTATATTTGAGAAGGGTCTCACTCTATTGCTACAGGCTAGAGTTCAGTGGCCTTAACTTAGTTCACAGCAACCTCAAACTCCTGGGCTCAAGCGATCCTCCTGCCTCAGCCTCCCAAAGAACTGAGATTACAGGCACATACCACCATGCCTGGCAAAGTTTTCTTTTTTTTAATAGAGACGGGGTCTAGCTCTTGCTCAGGCTGATTGTCAAAATCCTGAGCTCAAGAGATCCTCCCAAGGCGGCACCTGTGGCTCAAAGGAGTAGGGCACTGGCCCCATATGCCGGTGGTGGGTTCAAACCCAGCCCCGGCCAAAACAAACAAACAAAAAAAACTGCAAAAATAAAAAATAGTAAATAATAATAAAAAAAATTAAAAAAAAAAAAAAGAGAGATCCTCCCGCCTCAGCTTCTCAGAGTGCTAGGATTACAGGCATGAGCCACCGCACCCAGTCTGTTGACCGCAGTTTTAAAGGAGTGACATTATCTAACTAAGCTTTAAGCAGAGCACCCTTGCTGTTCCACTGTGAAGAGATTGGAGACAGAAGCAGGGAGCCCAGTGAAGAGGCCATGACAATGAGCTAGCTAAGAGATAATGGTAATTGCTCTGAGGGGTGAGGTCACAATAATTACATTCTGATTGCATCCTCCACCCAATCTTTGAAACAGGTACTATAATGATCCCTCCTACAAAGAGGAGGACATTCAGACTCAGAGAGGTACATCAACTTGCATAAGGACACAGAGCACACAAGTGGTGAAGCTTGGATATGAAGCCCAATCTAACTCCAAAGCCTCGTCTAATTATTATAACTCCACAGTCGTGTGTGTCACATGGGCCTTATTATAATTCTACAGTCGTGTGTGTCACATGGGCCTTATTATTCCAAAAAAGAAAAATCAGGTGACAACACTGGGGCTCTAAAGTCAAGAAACTTGCTCAAGATCAAGTAAGTCTTGGTGATGCCAAAGCAACAATAATTCTTCTCCTCCCCCTCCTCCTCCTCCTCATCTTCCTCCTTCCACTTTCTCCTCTTCCTCCCTCCCCCTCCTCCTCCTCCCCTCTTCCTCTTCCTCTTCCTCCTCATCTTCCTCCTTCCACTTTCTCTTCTTCTTCCCTCCCCCTCCCCCTCCTCCTCCTCCTCCTTCTTCTTCTTCGTCATCTCTTTTGTTCCCCAGGCTGACTTCCAACTCCTGGGGTTCAAGAGATTCTCTTGCCTCAGCTGAGTAACTGTGACCTAATCTAGACTAATTCTCAGCCCAAGATGGGATTCCTGCCCACACAGTGCTTCTATTCCTAGGTGATAGGATTCTTTACATAATCCGTGCCTCTGAGGTGCCAATAAAGTGCCTAGGGCATTCAGATGAGATGGAGTGACATTTACCTGGAGTGGCAAGGAGAGAGTGATGGTCAGTTGCTATTTGCAACAGGCCCCAAAGAATAGCTACCTGCCTCTAACCAGCCTGATTCCTACTGAGACAAGACTGCGTAGTTCTTCTGTCAGCTATTTTGTTTGTTTTGTTTGGAGCAAGGGGAGGCAGTAACTTAGGAATTATGCTATTTCCTGGTTGTTAAAGAGTCACATGGGAAAAAGCACTGATGTCTTCTAAGTCTTATCACAAAAATAAATAAATACATAAGTAAATCTATGAACTTTTCTTTTAAACGATACAGGGAAATACAATATTTAGGGAAAAACATTCAAGAAAACAAGAATAAGAAAAAAACAAAGGCTCGGCGCCTGTGGCTCAGCGGGCTAAGGCTTCGGCCACGTACACCTGAGCTGGCGGGTTCGAATCCAGCCTGGGCCCGTCAAACAACAATGACCGCTGCAACCAAAAAAATGGCCAGGCGTTGTGGCAGGAGCCTGTAGTCCCAGCTACTTGGGGGGCAGAGGCAGGAGACTCACTTGAGCCCAGGAATTGGAGGTTACTGTGAGCTATGATGCCACAGCACTCTATCCAGGGTGACAGCTTGAGGCTCTGTCTCAAAAAAAAAAAGAAAAATCACTCAAAATCCCATCACTCTGCTATTTAATATCTTAGAGTATTCTTTTCCAGATTTCATTCTATTTGTAAATATGTCTTTTAAAAATTGGATTATAAGGCATATATTATTGCATAATGGGATTTTCCCACTTAATGTATTTTTAACATTTTCCCCATATGATTAAATATGGAAATTTAACTTCTATAAAGTCAGTTTTGCAAATATTTCATTATTCATTTACTCAATAAATATTTGTTGCACACCTACTGTTGAGCACCCACCTGTTGGGGGGCTCTTGGGATGATACATCAATTAACAGAGGTGAAAAAAAACGCCATCCTTATGTGACTTACGTTCTAGCAGAGGGAGATAGTCAACTAAAAAAAAGAGAAACAAGGCCCTGTGTGTAATCCTAGCACTGTGGGAGACCAAGACGAGTAGATTGCTTGATTTCAAAATTCAAGACCAGTTTGAGGAAGAGTGAGACCCGGTCTCTAAAAAAATAGCCAGGTGTTATGGCAGGCGCCTGTAATCCCAGCTACTTGGGAGGCTGAGGCAAGAGAATTGCTTGAGCCCAAGAGTTTGAGGTTGCTGTGAGCTATGACACCACAGCACTCTACCCAGGGTGACAAAGTGAGACGCTCTCTCTCAAGAAAAAGAACCAGGGTGACGCCTGTGGCTCATCGAGTAGGGCGCTGGCCCCATATACCGAAGGTGGCAGGTTCAAACCTGGCTCAGCCAAACTGCAAAACAGAAAAACAGCCAGGCATTGTGGTGGGCGCCTGTAGTCTCAGCTACTCGGGAGGCTGAGGCAAGAGAATCGCCTAAGCCAGAGAGCTGGAGTTTGCTATGAGCTGTGATGCCACGGTACTCTACCGAGGGCAACAAAGTGAAACTCTGTCTCTAAAATAAATAAATAAATAAATAAATAAATAAATAAATAAATAAATAAAAGAAAAAAGAAAAAAAATTTTCCAAACTCCAATCTCGCAAAGCTGTCTACATCCTAACCCCTGTGAATATGCTACTTTACATGGCTAAAGGGACTTTGCAGATGTAATTAAGTTAAAGGCCTTGAGGTGGGAGATTATCCTAGATTATTCAGCTGGGTCCAAAGTAATCACAAAGGTCCTTATAAATGACAGAGGGAGACAAGAGAGATCTGAAGATGTGATATAGCTTGCTATCTTTAGTAAGCAGTGGAGGAAAGGGGCCACTAACCAAAGAATGCAGGCAACGCCTAGAAGGTGGAAAAGGCAAGGAAAAGATTCTTCCCTAGGGTCTCCAGAAGGAACAAAACTTGGCTGACACCTTAATTTTAACCTAGTAGAACCCATTTTAGATTTCTGACCACAGAATTGTAAGATAATAAATTTGTGTTATTTTAAGCCACTAGATTTGTGGTAATCTGCTCCAGAGCTGCAGCTATCCATTACATTGGCTTAATAGATGATGGAGGTTTGAGAAGGCAAAAGGGGGAACTGAGAAAACAGAGGAGCTTCAGGAATTGGCTCCCACCCCTGGATCTGGGGAACCAAGTGAACCAGCCAGGTCATTTGTACCCAGGCACTTGGAACCACCCAGGTCATTTGTACCCAGACCCTGTGAGGCAGGGACCCAGATCTCTGAGGATAGGCACTGGCACACTGGTACTTGAAGCGGGGCACACTGAAGCTGCTTCTGAGAATGTGGGAAGTATTAGAAATTACCGGAGCTATTCTAATCAGAGTAAGAAGCCTCTAGGAATCAAACAGTGGGGTCTCCTCCAACTTCCCTCTCTGCCTCCAATTCCCTTATTAACAGAGTGTAAGAGAACAGCTGACAAAGCAGAAATGAGGTTTGTAGTGTCTCAGCCCCCGCATCACAAAGCAAAATGTTAAGGGTTGGTTTGGAGCTAAGAGTAATAATAAACACCCAGTGTTAACTATTTGGTCTGTGTCATCACACTTTTTCCTTTACATGCAAAAATATGCTCACATTTATTATAGTTTTTTCCCCCCTGTTTCCTATCTAGTAAAAGTGTGGTCATATCATACACATTAGTCTGAAACTCACTTGGTTCAAATAATACATCATGCATATCTTTCCATGGAAGCAGAATAGAGCAGTGTCATTTTTAAAAATTGCTTAGTAATGTCCCCTGAAAATGCCATCCAGTCGTGGGAAAATGTATTCATTCATTCCCAGTGACAAAGATTCTTTGGTTAGCCAAATTTTTGTTAGGCCCCTAAACCTTCTCCTGGTCTCATCTGTGTGCTTCTTTGTAAAATTCAGTGTTAGCAGAGAACCTAAATAAGTCAATTTAGCAAGGCCTCCTCCCCTACTCTATCTTATCACCCTGGATATCTGACCAGGTCTATCATCCTCTATCATCCCTCAGGTGATGTCTGATCACACTGGCCTGTCTTCAGACAGAATCCTGTTGGGTCGGTTTAGCCAGAATCCCCCTTACTCCTGATGTTTCCTCTTGGTAATTTTCCATCCACTTCCTTCCACCTTGCTCCTTGGCTATACATTCCCACTGACCCGTGCTGTATTCAGAGTTGAGTCAGATCTTCCTCCCCCACTACAAGACTCTGCTGTAGTGGTCCCTAAACCTTTCACTATGGTCCTGAATAAAGTCTTTCTTAGGGTGGTGCCTGTGGCTCAAAGGAGTAGGGCGCCAGCTCTATATACTGGAGGGGGTGGGTTCAAACTGCAAAAATAAATAAATAAATAAAGTTTTTCTTACCAAGCTTTAATAAGTATCACTGAAGCTGAGCATGGTGGCTCATGCATATAATCCTAGCCCTTTGGGAGGCCAAGGCAGGAGGATCACCTGAAAGTAGAGAACAGAATAATAGATACCAGAGAAGGGTGGATGGATGGGAGAGAAGGATGAAGAGAGATTGGCTAATGGGTGCAACTCTGTAGTTATGTATATAAGAAATACCTGCCTACTTCAAGGTTATGAAGATACTCTTCTCTGTTAACTTACACAGACACATTTTTTATAATTCACCTGGAATTGTTCTCTTTACATGACTTAAGGTGGGTTCATTGGATTATATACTTTCTTGAAAATATCATTCTTTCCCCCCAAACTCTGAACTCTCTCCTCTATCCATTGGTTTGTTTATCTTTGTGCCAATATCACAATGATTTAATTACTCTAGGTTTACAATTGATTTTGATATCTGATAGTGTAGGACTTCTGGTTAGGTGGTTTCTTTTGAGATTACATCTGCTTTTCTTAAATCATTGTATTTCTTTTTTTTTTGAGACAGAGCCTTAAGCTGTTGTCCTGGGTAGAACGCTGTGGCATCACAGCTCACAGCAACCTTCAGCTCCTGGGCTTAAGCGATTCTCTTGCCTCAGCCTCCCAAGTAGCTGGGACTATAGGTGCCCACCACAAAGCCTGGCTATTTTTTGGTTGCAGCCGTCATTGTTGTTTGGCAGGCCCAGGCTGGATTCGATCCTGCCAGCTCAGATGTATGTGGCTAGCACCTTAGCTACTTGAGCCATAGGTGACGAGCCAAATCATTGTATTTCTATAAATGGTGGAATGAGTTTACTAGTTTCTACAACAAATCTACTAAGATTTTGATTATAATTACATTAAACATATAGATCAATTTAAGGAGAACTGATATCTTCATAATGTTGAATATTTGAATTTATAAAAAGAGTACAGTTCCTCTATTTATTTAGGTCCTCTTTGTTTTATTTTTATTTTTTTGACATAGTCTCATTTTGTCACCCTGGGTAGAGTGCTGTGGAGTGATAGCTCACAGCAACCTCAAACTCTTGGGCTCAAGCAATTCTTTTTTTTTTTTTTTTTTTTTTGAGACAGAGCCTCAAGCTGTCACCCTGGATAGAGTGCTGTGGCATCACAGCTCACAGCAACCTCCAATTCCAGGGCTCAAGCGAGTCTCTTGCCTCTGCCTCCCAAGTAGCTGGGACT
>CAUYRH010094621.1:0-24080 GCA_963574655.1 Perodicticus potto
GGAGCTGGAACATATTCTTCTTAGCAAAGTATCTCAAGAATGGAAGAAAAAGTATCCAATGTACTCAGCCCTAATATGAAGCTAATTTATAGCTTTCATATGAAGGCTAAAACCCAATTATAGCACAAGAATACAGAGAAAAGAGAAAGGGAGGGGAGGAGAGGGGGGAGGATGGGTGGAGGGAGGGAAATTGGTAGGATCACACCTACGGTGCATCTTAGTAGGGTACTGGTGAAACTCATTAAATGTAGAGTATCAATGTCTTTATATAGTGATTAAGAAAATGCTATGAAGGCTATCTCTCACAGTATGATGAAAATGTTTCTGATTGTATATGAAGCACATTCTGCCCTATGATTGCACCAATGTACACAATTATGATTTAATAAAATTATAAAAAAAAGAATTAATAATGTTTACCATATTTATTTTATGAAGAATAGGGAAAAGATGCTTTATCATAACAAAATATTTTAACCTTTATATCAAAGTGTTGTTGGTATGGTATACCTAAGGAAAAAATCCAAACTTCATGAATGAATTATCCTTTCTAAGAAGGGTAAAAATATATGCTTTGTAAAAATATAATTTTGCCCTACCTCAATCTCTGATTTTCATTTACTATGTTAATATTCTGATTCAGCTTTTAGAAAATCCATTGCATTCTTTTATAGTTCAGGAAGGACACATTAAAAGCCAAAGGCAATACTTATTTCATCCTAGTGCTTATGAGTATTTCAAAATCACAGGAGTCAGCAGTCTTCTGAAATTCAGGTAAAAATATGAAAAAATAAACAATTAGAAAGTACATACTTTATAGTCCATATCATCTTTGTATTCACTCTCACTTAATTTACTAGTAATCTGGTGTGATCACTTCAAATATTTCCATTTTAAAATGAGATTTGGAGAAAGATAACAAATTTCTCCCAGAGCACATATTATCCGTTGGCCAGAAGTGAAATCTGCTTTGATGCTAGGTCCCCTGGGATTACTCTATACTGGCTTTGGAAACCATTCACTTTGAAAAGCAACTAGTCAATTGGCTTTAACTCTTCCTTTATCCTTGAAAGTATTCTATTTGTCATATATTTTGGATCAATACTTTAGTAGATCAATTCCAGCTATTTTCTACTATCATCAGATTCCCCAATCCATTTAACTCTATTCAATAACATCATATTTTCCTATCATCTTCCATACCTAATTAAGTGCCTTACCCATCATTATAATTAATATGGTGAAGACAACTGGAAATCCACTAAAATTTGTTCTATCCTTCTATAAAAATGTATGAATAGGTAAAAAGCAGGCATCCACCCCAGAATTACCTTCCCTGTGCATGATAGAAGTAGATTTGGTAATATGATTAATTCTTTCCAATAAGATGTGAGTGGCTGTGGTGTATGTACCTGTCAGACTGATTTTTCTTGATAAGTTTTTCTTTCCTAGACTCTCTTTCCCCTTCTGCAAGGTGAGAAAAAAAGTTAAGAGCCCTGAACCATTTAATAGGAAAAAGAAACCCACCACCCCTACATGTACAGAGTACTAAATTTGTTTTGTATTGAACCATCACATTTGGCATCTACTTGAAGCAGTCTAGATCATTCTAAGCAATGCACATCTCATCTCCCTAAACATCTCACTCAGTCATAGTAATTTGTCTGGTTCAGTCTACCTTTCTGCTTACTCTGATTGGAAACGAACAACTAAGCATATCTCAAGGAAAAAAGAAAGAAAAAAAAAGAACACCATGTTACCTTATCTGTTTTCATATTTTGAAATCAAATATCATATCACTTCCCAGTCTCAGTGCTAGCCCACTACCGCATTTCTCTGGTTAGTACACCAACCTACTGAGTGAGGGGGCTACTTTTCACCTGTCCTATTCTGAACTTCTGGCATCTCATCCTTTCATTGGTAATACCGGATTCTTATCTCACTGAGAATATAAACCTGTCAGCAGAGAGTGACCACACCCTCCCACCATCAAATCCATCTTCTCAGATGAATAGATTTTCTCTGCTCTTCTTCCTTGGTTGAACTTTTACACTCCTACCTAAACTAACTTGCCAACCTTTTCAAACCCATCTGTTCAAGGTCATTCAGGGATCACAGATCTTATTTTTCTCCTTCTACTTGATCAATGTTGTATATAAACATTATTTATATGTATATGATATATACATACTCATACATACATATATAATACTATTAAGTATATAGAATGTATGTTAAAATAAATATACATATATATTTATTGAATACAAATACAAATTATTTCATATCTTAAAATTGCCCTTATTTATCCTAATTCCCCTTCCTTCTCTCTTTAATCTCCTATTCCATTTTATAGTAAAATCTTTCCAGTTCCATCATTTCCCTTCTTTCTTGCATAAACACCAATCAAGAACTTTATCTTCAGCTACCATAACTGTTGTTATAAAGGTAATTGAAAATTTTGGTTAAATCTAATGGTCAAGTTTTAATCCATTTCTGCTTTATTCTATCACATATATCAAATCACTCCAATAATCTTAAAATACTTTTTTGGTCCTTTGATTTCTGAGGCATCCTGCTTTTAATTGATTTTCTTTATTTTATTGGCTGCCAAATCTTATTTTCCTATCCTACATCTTCCTTATTTTGATTTCTAAATATTAGAATTTCCCAAGAGGTTTAGTTTTTAAACCTCTTCTACTAGAATCTTAAGTAATACACATATTACCAATTCCCATGACTTTCCTCATCAATTTGATACATAGAAATACTCAAATTCATGTCTCCAATCAAGATGTCTCCTGTATTTCTTATTTACTCAACCAGTGGCCTATTCAACATTTTCTCTTAAAGATTTAATATTTGAGACTGTAAATCTCAAATGTATCAATACACGATATAATTCAATCTGCACTACAGACTGAACCTCCTTCAGGCTTCTTCCTTCCAGTAAATAACAATGTCACATATCTAAATATCAAGGCAAAATTCTTTTTCTTTTTGCCACACACAGTCCCTCCCCATACTATCAGCAAATCCTGATAGCTTGATCTTAAAATAAATGCAGAAACAGAATACTTCCCACCACCTCCAGCCCCAGACCAAGACAACATCATTTCTTCCCTGGTTTGCTGAAGTAGCCTTCTAACAGGACTCCCTGACTCTTCCCTTGCCTTCTTTAGACCACAAAGAATATTGTTGAAAATAAATCAGACCAGTCTTTTCATGCTTAAAACACTTTGGGAGCTTCACAGCACACTTACACTAACAGTATAATTCCTTTAAAAGCTCTAAGTGATCTAGACCCCATTACTTCACTCCTCTGTATTTTAACTCTAGTCTTTCTGGTGTTATTGCCATTCCATCAGCACAACTGGGCCCATTACTCTGTCTGGACTTTTACATTTACTATGTTTTTCTTCCTAGAATGCCTTTCCCCATATATATTTATAGGGCGTGGGTTCTGATTTCCTACAAATACTAAGAGAGAGCCTGCTCCTCAAAGATGCTTTTTCTGACCATCCTCTAAAGAGAATCCTGGACCACCTGCTTTCTCTTAATTCTTATTTTCCTTTATAATGCTATTGCCCCTCAACATTTATTTCTTTCAATTGTGTTCTGTCAATAAAACTCTATTTTATAAGCCTCATGACAAAAAAATATTTTGTATACTCTTCTCATTTTTTATATATTTTGACCACTAGAATAGTGTCTTTCACAGAGCAGGTACAAAATAATATCTCTTAAATGAATTACTAATCCTCCCACACACATTATGAATGCACCAGGAATAGTGTTAATAACCACAAGTGAGGAGTATTGACTTTATCAAGGGAATTTTGTCAAAATTCATTCAAACAGTTGTCTTCCCATCTACATTTAAATATTCCATCAAATCCTTTGGATGAGGGAAATGCTGACATGAGTCCCTTGGTGATTCTGACAAAAATGCTTCTCGCCCAGATTTGTAAAACTCTTGAGTTCCCACAAGCTCCAAATGGCATAATTGTCTTCATGGAGCTTCACAGTCAAAAGTGAACTATTTTTGACATCAATTAGTAAGACAGGATGAGTTATGAGGCTGCAGTTAGTGTGAAGGTTCAGAGTAAACATTAATGCATTAGACCTCATTTGGGAGGATGTAGGTAAATGATGGATAGACTCCAAATATCTAACAAACTCCTCCACAGCAAACTCCCCAAAACAGAGATGTCAGAGCAGAACCCTGAGCGTCCCTGAAGCTCCCATGTAAACCCAGAAGTAAAGCTTGAGAAAATGTATCTATGTAAACACACTTTAGTACAGCAGTTTTAATTCTAAGTAAGACACTCAGGTGGGCAATAAGTATAATTTCATTTCTATCTTTGAATTAACTTCTAATGTAAAACTCCACTTCAACACATAACTTAATCTTTTTTTTTTTTTTCTGGTGTTCCACATCCTCTTTATTGAAACTAATTCTAACATCTGGAGTTTTTATATAATAGCAAGGTATGGAATAAAGTTGAAACTTGATCATCAGCTGAATGCATTTCACTTATGCAATGTAATCCGTCAGGCATCCATTAAGAGTGTGGCCACCTCTCAGGCTCCCCGGGATTTCAGCCTTTAAATTTTGCACCTCTTTAATCAATCCAGTAAACAGGTAACATTTTGTTTCTTTAGTGAAAATTCTTATGTGTTGTTTATCCTCCTTTCCCAAACCCACTTCCCAGCTGTTCTTATTTGACACATTCAGAACATCTTATAAATCTGTCTACCCAGAGACACTGTGTTCCAGAATATTTGTGTCGCTATTGTGTGCAAGGCACTCATTCTGCTGCTCTTGTACCTTTTCTCAGTATTCCTTGAGGCTGTCTAGGACCTGTCAGCATTAGCATGCCCCATAGCTATGTATTCTTGGGCCCACAGCTCTCCTGTGATCTTATACCCAAAAATCCAATGGGATTTACAAAATTTTACTATTTCACCTCCAATTCTTCTGGACTCCCAGGATAGGAACCTTTACAAATCTCAGATAGCCTGTCTCCAAACTCATCTCTTTTACCATATTTTCCCTAAAACAAGTTATCTTCTACTAAAGTCCTTTCTGTTTCTTCCCGCTCTTTCCACTCTCACTTTTTTTTAAATCTCCACATTTTATCCTTGAGGAGACAGGCTCTTTTCCTAAAATGCTCAAGGGGCTAGCGTGGGGAAGATGACAAAGGTAAAAAGAAAACTAGCTCCACAGCAAAAAGAAAGAATAACATTTCAAAAAGGCAGTATTATATAACACAGAGGATTACACAATGTGAACCAATGATACCTGGCTTCTCATGCACCCAAATATCCCTTAATATTGCCTCCTCTTATAATAGTGTGTTCCTTATCATACCCCACTCCTGCTTGGGACTCTGTATAGTGGCTTACTACTGAATTCTTAAGGAAGTGCCATAGTAATGTGAAAATGAATAGCAACTGTCTACCTTCCCTCAGAGAAGAAATGAACAATTTATATCATAAGAGAATCAAATAAGAAGAACTTAAAGATGAAAAGTTATGAAGGAGTGGGAAGTACAGCTTTTGAGATATTTTGGCACAGACAGGCCTTATGCTGAGGCAGAGACGAGTATGCAAATGTGAACATCAGGCCGACTAGTTCCATGAACAGAGTGAACGGACTTGCTGGGCTCAGATAACAATACTTCAAAATAAAGCAGACGAGGCCTCAAAAACAAACATTTCCTTTGCCTCCTCCTGGCACCCCCAAAGTTAGACAGTCATAGAAATTATAATCCCTCTTTCCTAAAGTGGGTCATATAAACTAAAACCCCTTTGTCACCACAGCTAGCCATATAACCCTGAAATACTACCTTAACTTTCTGTCCTCCTATCTGCGTAAAAACTGGTTATAATTATCTGAACTTCTTTCTTTGGTGATAGGTCAAAAGACCTCTGTTCCAAAGAGGCCCCTGCCCCGGCACCCAACAGGAAGGGATGCGAGCTCAGACAGATCAAACAGAATCTGGACGGACAGCCTTGCTGGGTTTCCCCAGTCAGTCTATGAACATTAGACCATAACCCTTTTGTGCAATCGTTTTGCTACTCAGCTGTCCATACTTTGTTGAACCTACATATAAAAATGAATAATTTCCCCTGTATCTTTGAATCTTCATCCTGAAGACTTGTGCATAACACGTTAAATACATTTGTAAGTCTTTTATCTAATCAATCTGTCTTTATCAAGTGGATTTTTCAGTAAAGCTTCAGAGGGCCAAGCCCTGGGCCTCCACTTAGCATGAGCAACACCAACAGCTATCACCAAAAAAAATTTCCCCAAATCTTAATGATTTGGCATAATAAACGTATTTTCTCACACAAAACAAAATGTAGACGTGCATGGCTGGGCAGGGTATTCCTGGAGGCGTGCTTCTCAGTGGTGTCTCAGGCTCAGAGATCCGGGTCACCTCGGTCTAGATGCTGCCATGCTCAATATTTGAAGTACAATGTCGCTGTAAAAGACACGGATTTTTACTGTTCTAGGTCTGTAAATGGGACACCTCATTGCCACTCTCATGCAAGTGCACTGAGCCCTTTCCCATGGTAACGCTAAAGGCTAGTTTGTCAGTGATTAAAATGTGGAAATGACTGATGGCCAGCAATTTGTCTTGCCTGTCATTTCCACCTTTGCTGATAGGAGCAACATCTTAGAATATGGAAGTATAATGGACTGAAGTTTGTCAATAGGTATTAAATGTTAAAGGAATAGACAGCAAAAAAAAAAAAAAAAATAAAAGGCTATGATCAGTATAGGCTCGTTTTAAATTCTAAAGTCGTAAAAAAACAGGCTGGGAGACATTATAACTTCAGTGACTGGACGTCTTCGATGACTGGTTAAGTGTATTTTCATTCCATCTTTTATATGAACTCTCTCACCATGTTCTGCCACCACCAGGCACAACCACACACACACACACACACACAAAAGAAAGAAAGTAAGAAAGGAAGGAAAGAAGGAAGGAAGGGAGGGAGGGAGGGAGGGAAGGGACTCATGGAAAATAAACAAAAGCAGATGAAATTTTGATAAGGAAGAAAAAAATAGAAAAAAAAGGATATCTGACAGATCTCTAATACTAGTGAATATCAAGAAAATGCTTAAGTCAAAAAAAGTAGGAGATATAGAACTTTTCAACTAACTCTGAAATGGAAAGAAAAAATAGCAAGGAGTTTAAAAAAATAATAGTGATCCAAGAGGTGATTCTTCTGATTTTCATGCTCACATTTAAATTTAGCTCTTCAAATGTTCCTGCTCTAACCATTTTGACATTTAAAAAAATAAAGAACTTTTATGAAGTTAGATATTTCCTATTACATTTAAGGCACCCTGTGTGTTTCTTGAATGTCATGGCGCCATTAGGTTCCCTTCACAGACATGCAATTTTATCCTCTTACTGAGGGCTCTTAATGCAGCAAGTGCTTCAGGGACCATGAGGTAGAGCTCAGGGACCTGGCAAGGAGTGTTCAAATCCTTCAAGTCAGGCTGGAGTTTTAATATTGTGTCATTAGGCAAATGACTATCAATTATTATGGTATTTACCCTCTTTACTTTTTTTTATAAGAACCATCTCTCAAAAGTTTCCATCTGTAAAATATATTTCTTCAGTCAGTAATGCGGTTAAAAATTAATACCTAAAAAGTAGCATTTTATCACATTGCTTTTATTCTATGACATAACCTAGTGTGTTGCTAGGCAACTAGCATGGCTTATGGAAAACTACATACTTTATAATAGATTACATTAGAGGCACTTTTTCAAAACAAATAGAATAGAGTTATCTAAAAGCATTTTCTGAAATTCTATAGAGAAAGTTTTTTATAAAAAAGTCGACATCTCTAATGCTCTTATATATACGCAAGGAAGTTTTCAGCAGCTCTCATTTAGCAGAAAGAGAGAGGAAAAGAGAGAAAAAGAGGAAGAGAAATTTGGAATTTCTGTCTACAAGCATCCGATCTGCTAATAAAAATGTTCATTGTAAATTATGCATTCCATTCAATTTGTATTCAAATATTTCTTTGGTGAGAAAAAATAGTATCATTTGTAAAGACTAAACTAAAAAATATAGACTTCACATTAATAAAGTGAATTACTAGTGTCCCGGTTCCGTCTCCTGGTTTCCCAATCGCTCACTTATATACTGAGCAATTATAAGCATAAAATAAAACATTTATCGTGACTAACACGAGCCACTAATCATTTAATTTAGGATGGAGGGGACTATTACATTGGGTAGAAGTTTAGAATATACAACATCTAAAATCTATTCCAAATTTCAGTTTCTATGACTCCATAAAATGTTATATTTTATTCCTTAACAGAATACTTAAAAGATAAAATTATATATTATCCATAGAAATTCTGAGAAATATAAAAGTTTATAAAAAAGGAAAGGCTTATCCCTCACTAAACTAAAACCTAAAAAAGGAAGGCTGCATCAATTTAGCATAAATTTAGCATAAATCTTATTAGACTTTTTTCATTTGTTTATATTGTTTTAATTTGCATTATCCATTTTTGGATTTGTTTTCACGCTTCGACTCACCAAATAGATATTTGATGGTATACACATAAATGGCTTTGCAGCTTTTTGAAATTAATGTTATTTTGTGAGCATTTTTATGTATGTATAACTTGTTTGAAAGATGCCATTAAATAATGGAGGGGTAACCCACCATATGGCTGTGCCATCATTTATTTAGTTATTTCACCATACCTAAAGTTTCCACCAATTTTTCATCATTATAAATTATACTGCAATGTATGTCCTTATTCATAAATCACAATCCATATCTCTGTTGATTTCCTTAGGGTATGTGACTGGAGGTGCATTTACTGAGTCAAAGACCATATATTACTTTAAGGCTAAGCATACATATTTCCAAGTTGTTAGCAAAAAACAGAGTTTACTTTATTTAAAAAATCCAACAGCAAAAATATATATATATATGTATGTATATATATGTAATGATTAGGAAGGGATAATGCAATTTCACTGATAATAAATATTACCAAATTACAGCCGGGCATTATGGCAGGCACCTGTGGTCCCAGCTACTTGGGAAGCTGAGGCAAGAGAATCGCCTAAGCCCAGGAGTTGGAGGTTGCTGTGAGCTGTGTGATGCCACGGCACTGTACCCAGGGTGATATAGTGAGACTCTGTCTCCACAAAAAATACATAAATAAATAAATATTACCAAATTAAATACTTTGTCAGGGTTGGGAGGAGGAGACAATTGCATTTTGTAATTTTAATGAAATTGAATTTTTTAAATATTTATTGCTTATTTTTATTTCTTCTCTTCTAAATGTAAGTCCTTTTCTATTTTTCAGTTGAATAGCTTATTCTTTTATTTTTCTAATTAATGCATTTTTAGTCTTCACTGGGATGGTACTTTTCATAGAGCTTGCATCAATTTGGACTTTTTTTTCAGTGAAATGAAATGAAGATTTCAAGATGTTGGAAAAAAACAGTCTAAGCGTCACATATCTTACAGCAGGAACAGCCAAAAGAATAGACATAATTCCAGGCAAGAATTCTATTTCAGAGCCTTCTTTACTCTAATTGCTGTCTCATTTTATAACTCCTAACGGAAACATTCTTGATCCCCATTCTGATATTTGGATGGCAACTATGAGGATGCTTTAATGGTGGCAAAGCCATAATAGAGTGTTCTAGTGTTTAAATCACCAAATGCCACCAGCAACAAAATAGCATTCTCTTAGGATTGTCATTTGTGTGAAAAATAACCTGCTAGAATTTTGAATTTTGACTTTGTCTCTAATTGCTACAGTAGTTTTGTCTGTTTAATTAAATACTGCTAATCTTTATTCCCTGAGCAACATATAACCCTACTGTATTTCACTGTCTGCAAAGGCAGGTCCCAGTGTTCATTTGATCTTGCGGCCAAGCTAGCATTGTTTACCCATAACCAGTTAGTTCTAAGACCACAACTAAACCAGGTGTCAGCCTCTAAGTAGGGAAGTGTCCTGTCTCTTTATATTATCTCTCCTGGCTTAGCAAAGATTAACCACTGTGACCACAAATCACAAATTTCTTGCCTCATTGCATAAGGGATCAATAGTGATGTCCATTTGTGAATTTCTTGTTTGTTGACTTTATTCATACCCTTCAAGGACAGTCCATCTTCTCTCAGGAAAATTGTAAACAGAAAACAATGAGAGACTTCATAGAAGTTTAGAAAACACTGTATATTCTTGCTCACATTATAATGTGTTATATTCTGGGAACCCTATTCCTATTTGTGGCTCAGGGAAAAAGTAAAGAAAAAAAATCAGTCATATAATCACAAAATTATCTGAAGTTCAGTTAAGAGATACTTGACTGGTTATCTCAAGCACAGTTGAGAGCTATGCCGAGCTATATATAAATGTTTACATCCTAGCTGCACACACATGAAAAAATACTGTCATGAGTTTAACTATCAGGTTTGATTTCCAGGCCCCATATCTAAATTATATTTTTCCAAGGGCCTTAGATGAGTCTTATAAATACTTCTGCTTAATAACTTGTCCAGATGACTCTGATATGCATTCAGGCTTGGGGAAAAAATGCCTATTATTATTAAAAGTCCTTATCAAGTAACCAGTGATATATTATTGATTTCTACTATTAATTGAAATTTCATTATTTTACTGTAGTTTCCTTGCTATTTTTATTGAAATAATCTTGTTAAAAATGAATAATAATGCTTCCTTTCAAATCTCCTTTAATTAGGATCTATTTACAAAGTCTCATTATGTTTTATAAGGTTAACAATAATTGTTTCTGTGTTAGCTTTATCTTGTTTGGCTGGTCATCACAATTTTCTTTTTACATCATGAACTTTCCTTCTTAAGAAATTTATTTTGATGTATATTTTCATTTGTTGGATATATCTTCAGATGAATCTTTCATTATGTACTTAGCTCATGTAATTTTCATGTCTTTGAATGTCAGAGAGTATCTTTCTCATGCCCTTGAAAATAAATAATGACTTCTGGAGGGAATGAATTTGTAGGTCTTAATCTTTTTCTTTTTCAAAGCTGCTGATATTGCCCCATTGATTTCTGACCCTTAGTGATCAAGAGAAAAAAAATCTAACACCAACTTCATTATATCCTTTGACGGCAACCTATCTCTTCTACTGCCGGATATGTGGAGTGTCTATTTTCATTAAATTTGCCTGGTACTCTATGACCCTTTTTGATCTGGTATCTCAAACCTTTCTTCATATCAGGAAATATTTTTAAGTGTTTATCTAAGGATTACCTCCCTACTACTTTTTTTTTCATTCTGCTTCCTAATATCAGTATATTGGTTCTGATACTTACCCAACCTCCTTGAAATCTTATCCTGCAAAAGAATAATTTTTTCCGTAAAATCCAGTCAAATGATTATCTCCTGTGATGTAGAAAAAAGACATATATTAGACATGCATATTTGATTTCTGCCCTCGGTTCCTGACACAAAGCTCCTAAAACCTTTGTAATTTTCAGAATGATGGAGGCGATAAGAGTGTTTTGGGGGCATAATGTTTGATAGGTACATACTAGTTCTCAGTTCTAGGCAGAAGAGCTTCTAACACTCTTGGCCCATCTGGGATGATAAAAGAGTCTTTTTAGATGTTATTAAATAACTGGATGCTGAAGTCCACTAGAAAACTTCACAGTAGATGCTGGTTGAAAGAAAAACAAAAGATCAAAGCAAGTTTAGAGCTTTCAGTACACCCACTCACCTCCAAGGAAGGGAAGGGGGCTAGAGTTCAGCTTAACCAACAACCAATGATTTCACAATCGTGCCTATGTAGTGAAACCTTCATAAAAACTCCACATGATGGGTTCTGAAGGTTGGTGAACATATCTACACACAAGAGGGTGGCACCCCCAACTCCTCTGTCAGACACTTCTGCATTCGGGACACTTTCAGGCTCTGCCTGACATGCCCTTTCATCTGGCCCTTCCACTGTATCCTTTACAATATCCTTTATACTGAGCTGCTGAGCTAAGTAAGATGTTTCCCTCAGTTCTGTGAGCTATTACAACAAATCATGAAACCTAAGAAGGGGGTTATGGAAACCCCTAACTTGTAGCCACACTACACAGAAATGTGGTAACCCAGGGACCCAATACTTGTGACTGGTGTCGGAAGTGAGGGGCAGTCATCTAGGAGTGGGCCCTTAACTGTGGAGTCTGTGATAAATCTGTGCAGTTAGTGTCAGAATTGAAATACATCGTAGGAGACCTAGTTGGTGTCCATGTGTTTGGTATAAAAACCCACACATTTCACCGCCAGAGTGCTGTAAGAAGAACAATTTTCCTCTTACCTCCATTTAAAAATTTTGTCATAGTGGTTTGTGCATTAATACTTTGTTTTCTGATGTTAGATTTCCTTTGTTTAAGTTATAATATTCTAGATTTTATTGTGAAAAAATAAGATATTCTACATGGTTCTTTTTACTTATTTAGTAAACCCACTGCACGTCTGCTCTATTTCAGCAGATTCGCCTCCAATTTTGTATTGAACAAAGTTCCTAAAATTATATTATGTGTGTATATAGTATTCAGTTTTATTTCTATATGCTACTTGTTTTGAATCATAAATTCAATAAACGAACTCCCTACTTTGAAACTTGCACTTTTGTCCTTCAGAAAGTCACATGCATTTATTTATCTTCGTTCATTCTTTACAAGGTTTTTGTTTCTAGTCTTTATCTTAAATATTGTTATTGTTATTAAATTTTAAGCCTTTTTAATTCTGTGCAGGCAAAAAGTGGAAACCTAATAAACACATGCATATGTAAAAAAAAAAAAAAAAACATAAAAAAGAAAAGCCAGATGTAAATATGCCCATCCCAAACCTGGGAGAAAGAATTCTGGAAACTAACACTGCGTTTTCAGGAATGAAGCAAGGGTGTAAATTACCCTTTTATCTGCTCCTACTGATTATTTTGGTAAACTTACCAATAAATATAAAACAATGTTTAGTAACAATCCCTGAGGAAATGTCTTCAAATTTTTTATAGTAAAGGACAAAGACAATATGGTAAGAGTTGATGAATTGAGATACACATCTAACCATTAAAGGAAATTTTAGGCTCAGTTACCCAGGACCTTATTCAAATCCCCTTTTAAAAAATCAGTATTCTGTAATTCTCTGCTCTCCTATATGACTTTTAAAATTTGCAAGAAAAGTGCTGCTTACATATGCTAATTCTATTAGCATTTGTAATTGAATAATAATGCTATGCAAGTTCTACTTTCCTCTAAATATTTATTATTATTAAATTCCTTTTTTTAATCCAAAGGTCATATTTAACAGAGCTAAGTAGACCCCTGAAAGGAAGTCCCAGATGGGGTCAACAGTGTAAGATTTACTGCCTGTTGCTAAGTTTTCTAACATTAATTTGTATGACAGAAACTGTTTCTATTGTCAGGCCTCTCCAAAGAAACAGAGCCCATCCTGTGTGTGTGTGCGTGTGTGTGCACAGGAAAAGATTTCTTGTAAGAAATTATCTCACATGCTTATGGAAGTTGACAAGTCTCAAATCTCCAGTGTGGGCCATCAGGCTGGAAACCCAGGAGAGTCAATGGCACAGATCAAGTCCAAAGGCATTCTGCTGGGAAATTCCCACTTGCTCAAAGAAGCTGGCTTTTTGTTCTGTTCAGGCTTTCAGCTGATTGGCTGTAGTATACTCACTAATTTAAACATTAATCTTATCCCCAAACACATTTCCAGTTGACACATGAAATTAACTATCATAGTGTCACAAGGAAATAATCACTCTATGGACTCCAAAGACTTAGGTTCAAATGCTGGTTGTGTGACATATTATCTGATTTTAGCCAACACATTTAACCAATTTAAAGAGTCTCCATATGCTCTTGTGTAGATAAGAGTCATGACACATCCTGAACAGTTATGAAGATGAAATTACATGACATTTCAGCACAGAGTGCAAGATGAAACTGAACACATAATTAGAGTTAGGAATTTTTCTTTGCAATATAAAAAGGAAGAAAAGATAAAAGTCGATTTCTGAGGAATATGGTAAAAGAACATGGAAGGGAACCATGATACTAGTTAACTCTCTATGGGTTTCCTTTGTACTTTCTCACCTAATTAATTTTACGTTACCAAGCAAGTCAATTTCTAAATGAAGCACTCAGCATACTGCTTAAAAATGGTGGTATTTATGAAACACATCTGGATTAGTAGTCAGGCCCCAGCTCTTAGTGGCATGTGTAACCAGTCATGAGCAGCCTAACTTCTCTGTGCTTCAACTTCTTCAGCTGTGAAGGCAAAAATTCTAAGTACGTACCCTTCTTAGTGTTGCTGTGAAAACTTATTAAATAATGCATGGAAGTACTTATCAAAATGTTTAGCGTGTAGAAAGAATTCTGTAGGTGGTAGTTCCTTTCATTATTATAATAATTGGTAGTAGTTAGACCCTGCTTGTCATGGAATTTAAAAAATAACAAACAAGGTCCGGGTATGGGGGCTCACTCAGGTCTGTAATCCCAGCACTTGGGAGGCTGAGGTGGGTGAATTGCACAAGTTCGAGACCAGCCTGAACCAGAGCGAGAACCCCCTTCTCTAAAAAATAGCCAGGTGTTTGGCAGGCTTCTGTAGTTCCAGCTACTTGGGAGGCTGAGGCAAGAGAATCTGTTAAGCCCAAAAGTTTGAGTTTGCTGTGAGCTGTGATTCCCCAGCATTCTACCAAGAGAGACAAAGTGAGATCTTGTCTCAAAATAAATAAATAAATAAAAATAACAAACAATTGCAAATGAAAACACATTAAGGACATAGCCCTCTGACATAATGCTAGATAAACAGAATAATTCCATAGCCAATAGCCCTGATATTTAATTTTTAAAAGAGTTATTTTATATCAAATCTAAAATGTGATAAAAACAAATATGTGATAACCATTGTTATTAGGTTTAAGCACCTCTGGGGAAATTTTATTTAAATCTACACCTCCTGATAGCCAACCTCTATTAATTGAAGAAAGTTTTTCATTGGCTTTATTTCTGAGGTTTACTTACAAATAGATGAAAAAGTACCTAAATCCAAAACTATTACATTCTCAGTGACAAAATACTAAAAGTCATGAGATCAAATTAAAATCATGCTTTATCTAATTTCTTGTTGGCAATAAAACTTGGATTTAGCTTAGTTTAAATTGCCCATGTGTGTGTTTGTGAGGGGGGAGAATACTCCTGTATTGGGTTAGTAAATTAAGGGAAGTCAAATCTGATCACATTTAATTACAAAAGTAACAAAACAGAGACAGAAATTTCGGCATGAAAAATTGAGTCTAAATCCATAATTAAAATGATTAACAAACATACCATAAGTAATATTTGTAAACCATTTCAAAAAGTTCAGCTACACAGAGAACAGACATATAATGGAAATAGACCTCTTATCTCTAGAAAACACATTTGTTGGTCTTAGAAATAAGATATAAATAATTTATACCATTGCTGCAATGAAAAAATGCCATTTTGCTTGAAAACTTCATTACATTATAAATGAATTGTAGTTAACCCATGAGCTGATTATTTATCTCAGGGATTCGTTTGGGAGAGATTTGAATGTCTACAAACTACATAGAATTAAAGTAGGCAGCATGTTGACATTTTATTCAATTTGAAGGTGGAAATTGGACCCGAGGTTGGGGATGAAGGGACATAATAGAGCTACAGTGAAAAGTGAGTCCCAAAGTCAGCCCCAAAACAATCAGGTAGAAATTGGAGAAATGATGTTCATGTATTTTAATCTGATGAATTAAAGCACAAAGTGCCAAATAATCTGATGTATTTGGTCCTAGAGATATCCAATACTAATAAACTATCATTTTGAAAATTGATTCTCAGAAACTTAAAAGCACATCAGAGATAGGATGAAGAGGTAGCAATTATCTGGAATCTTCATTCAACCTTGATTCCGATTGATGGTGGGATTCAAGCTGTGTGAAATAATTGAAAGGGAATGTATATTTTTTCTTCTCTTTATCTTCATCTTTTAAAAATCTGGTTGGCTATATATTTTAATAACTGAAATCAGTGTGCTACACTGATGATCTTCATATTCCCTGAAAAAAATAACCTCACCCCATCTCGTTAACATCCTTTTACTTTTGAGATAGAAGGAGATTTCAGTGGTGTAAGTGTGACACACTCCTGATGAAAGCATTGTGGAGAAACTAGATATCTCTATCAAAAAGATATATCGAAAAAGCTGGTAGTAACAAATACAAACGAAAAACTCCCTGTTGAACACAAGGGAAAAGATTTCCCTCCCCTCTTTTTTGCTTGGAGCATTTACCATAGGAAACTTGTAACAGTAAGTCCTTTCTCCTCTATTTGAAGTGTATGTAAATCTTCTAGAATGCCAGATAGGCTTTATTCAGTTTTAAGAATCAGGAATACATTTTTCAAGGACATGGAAGCCATCCTTTTGAAATACAGGGTGTCTGTAAAGTTCATATGCAATCCATTTTAATTGCACATGAATTTTATGGCACCCTGTATAAACATTAAGGGAGCTAGTACCCTTATCTGTTAGTTTCTGTGGGAGGATAGAAGCCTAACTTCTGTGACTACCTTCCTCCAACTTGCCTCCTCTAATAAAGATACGGGAAGTTTAGTTTTCTTCTCTATAAATACAATTAGCTAACACAGATGGTCACCCCAATAACCAGGTGATGCTAGGATGAATTATGTGTGACAAATAGTGCTATCAAGTCTTCTCACTTGAGGACCAGTTACTGTTTCTGTCTGACAATGTAAAAAGGTAAAATTCCCTTCTGTCTTTGCAGTCTCTTAGGGGGTTGCCTAGATGAGCTCACATTCTGCTGTAATGTTCATTCAACAATAAAATTGTTTTCTCTTCTTCTGCCGTAGAGGAGAGTTCTACTGAGTTGGGAGAAGATTTTGTTGTTAATTACATTTCCCCCAACAGAATCATAATATGACTTTGAATAGCAGATGGACAAGATATCTATTTGGCCTACACAGATATTTTGGGAAAAAAATTTTTTCTTTCTTTCTTTTTTTTTTTTTTTTGCAGGTTTTGGCCAGAGTTGGGTTTAAACCCGTCACCTCCAGCATATGGGGCCGGTGCTCTACTCCTTTGAGCCACAGGCACTGCCCAAAAAGTTTTTATTAATATCTATTCATAGATGTAAAATGCATTTTGCAGATGGGAATGCCTAATTAATCTAGGCAAGAGAATTGTTCGGTTCTTTTTTACAAAGATAGTATACCTGCTACCATCTCTTTGATATTTCTTTGAAATGTTTTCTTGTCAGTCCCCTGATTTAATTTAGAACAACCTTTCTCCCTTATTCATAAGGAAAATTGAATCCCTGCTACTTTATATTCATTAAAAATTCTTTCATATTACTTAAAATGTAAGCATAAATGGTTGGCTCACTTCATAATAACATCCATACATATAATAACAAATATTCCCATAACTATACAGTTAAAATGAACAGTGTAGTGTTAACCTGGGGACATGTAGAGAGTTGATTTAAAAGACCTAAGTCATGACTTGCAAACTTTAATTTCATTTTTGTTTTAAAAAGAGAGATTTTCAGGCTCAGCGCCTGTGGCTCAGCGGGCTAAAGCGCCAGCCACGTACACCTGAGCTTGCAGGTTAGAATCCAGCCCGGGCCCGCCAAACAACAATGACGGCTGCAACCAAAAAAAAAAAAAAAAAAAAAAAAATGGCCAGGCATTGTGGCGGGCACCTGTAGTCCCAGCTACTTGGGAGGCGGAGGCAAGAGACTCGCTTGAGCCCAGGAATTGGAGGTTGCTGTGAGCTGTGATGTCACAGCACTCTATCCAGGGTAACAGCTTGAGGCTCTGTCTCAAAAAAAAAAAACAAAAAAGAGAGATTTTCAGATATGCCAAGTAAAACATCATCATACCCTTTCTGAAAAAAAAATTACCTGAAAAAATATTAATAGTCAATATTAATGTGAAATTAAATTAAAATATTACAATAGGAGAAATGAATATGCAAGAGACATTGGCACATTGTACCTCTTATCTTAATCCTCCTGTTTCCTCCTTACTTTTATCCTACCGAACAGAATCCCTTCACATCACCCTGCCTCTGAGTCCAGTTACTCTGAGCACGGACTCCTTCTCTGATCCATGATTCATAATCTGATAGCAGAGGGTTCTTTCTCTTGCTAATCCTCATTCTCAAATTAAAGCATTTCCTTCAACCTCTACTCCCTTTGCCCTTCACTCTTTCAGAATTAACTATCTAAGGCGGCGCCTGTGGCTCAGTGAATAGGGCGCCAGCCCCATATACCAAGGGTGGTGGGTTCAAACCTGGCCCCAGCCAAACTGCAACAAACTAACAACAACAAAAAGGAATTAACTATCTACCTCCAGTCGATTCAATTGTCCAAGTACCTTTTCCTACCCTATCCTACTATGATTAGAAGATATGCACCTATACCCATGTTTAGCGATATAGCACTAGAAAATACAGATGTAAATCCGGGGTCAGCTCTTGGATGTAAAATCTCTTTTCTCCTTTTCATTCCTTTCTTTCACCATTCCAATTTCCTATTGCATTAGCCAATTCTAGCCTGTTTTCTTCAAATACACTTTGCATACCTTTCCTCTGACATACCTCCGTGTGTCGTACTCCTTGTTCATTTTCTTGCTGAAAATTTCATCACACTCCCTCCTTCTTCTAGTCTGCCTAATCTAGTGTAAAACTCTGTAAAGGCCTTACTAGATGACAGGGTTTGAGTGCATCCCCCAGAATTTGTGTATTGGAAATTGGATCCCCAGTGTAGAGGTGATGGGAAGTGAAGCCTTTAAGAAGTGACTGGGTCATTAAGATGGATCATTGGTACTCTCCAGGGATTGGGCTATTTCTTTGGGGAGTGGGTTACCTCGAGGGAGTGTTGTTATAAAGCAAGGCCACACTCTGGTTTAGCCCCCCTGCTGTGCTTGCTTTCCCTTTCACTCTTCAGTCATGTTATGACAAGGCATGAAAGTCCTCCCCAGAACCTGCCACCAGACACTTAGGTCTCAGCAAGACGTCGCTTTCTTGGTAAAATACCCAGTGTCAGCTACTCTGTTATAACAAGAAACAGACTAAGATACTATCCTAATAGCAGAATTCTTACAGCATTATCATCTAATTATTGGTATGTTATATACTTTCTCTTTATGTTTTCTGATCCAAAACAAGCAACAAAAGATTGAGCTTCAAATAGAGGCACTCATCTATTGTGCTGTCAAAGGGAGGGGTCTGGTGTTAAATTAGGTGTCAGTTTACCATTCTCACTGTGCACTGCGTATAGCTGCTCAATAAATGTGTATAACAGCATCTAAAAGCAACCTCAATAAACTTCTTAGCAACTGACTGGGTTATGAATGCAGCATTGAGGCTAAATTGATTTTCTAAAGAAACTTCAATTTTAAAACAATCTTTTCTATTTTACTCATATTAATAAAGTACTTTAAGTCCTCTAAGGTAAAAACTTAAAAAAATCTTTCATTTTTATAAGCTTCTCATTTCCTTCATTTGTTTTGAGTTGCTTAGACAAAAAATCAGTGATATACTAACCACACATCAAGCTAAAGAGATAAAAAAAAACACCTTTTAGTTTCAAGTAATAATATATATTCATCTTGTTCTCATTAAATATGGCAATATTTTCTCACTAAATTTATGTAACAAAGGGTATCTAGTTAATGACCATTGAGGAAATTCTTCACTATAAATGTTTATGAATTCAACATATACAGGGTTTGAATAAAGTTCACATGCAGTTGAAAATACTGAACTATTTTAATAAAGAGTTCTGGAAATGAAGCAGTTAATCTCGGTTCCACCATAGATACCGATGACCTTTAGAAATAAAATATTAAACTATTTTAAATTGGATATGAATTTTATGGACACCCTGTATAAATCAGGGTTAATTGATAGTAGTTAACAATAATTGTCATTATCTCACAACAAGACAGCATGTTTGTTTCTTAAGAAAATACAACACAAAACAAGAGAAGAATCCAGGCATAGCACACATTTGCTCGTATAAAAGATGCTGGGAGGATGATACGAGGGCATCAGCAATCAATCAAGGGTTGTGTGCACGCACTTGGAGCACAGTGCCCAAAGGTTGGAGGTGCTGCAGTTTCTTCTACCAAGTCACAGCTTGTCAATCAAGTGGGTAAAATATATTATGGGGTTATTGAAAACAGACTGCATTTCAACCAAACTGTTACATGGTCTCTATCTCTCTATTATTATTATTTATTATTATCATTTAAAGAGGTTTATTCTGAGACAAATTTGAGAACCATGACCCAGAGCCATGCCCAAGAAGCCTTGAGGACGTGGACTCACTGCAGTCGGGTTACAGTTTAGTTTTATACATTTCACTGAGACGGAATTATGGGTAAAGTCATAAATCAAAACGTGGAAGGCATACGTTGATTTGGCACTAAAATTTGGAATGCAAAAAAGGGTCATCAAATTAGAATAAATGAAACATCAAGTAAATAGAGCACAGAAACAGAAACTTATGATGAAGATTCATGGTCTCTATCTTGAGAGGGACTCAGAAATAGGGCTCTAGTCCTTGTGAGGGGGACTGGTCAGAGCATGTCAAGAAAGCCAAAACCAAAGAATTCTAATAAGGCACAAAGACAGACAGCAAGAGATATACTTTTAAAGAGGAATAATAGTACTGAATTAGAAAAATGTGGGCGGTAATAAATAATATTTCCATATTCTTCAGTGGCTAAAGTATGGAATTGAAGCAATGAAGTCTCCACTATAGCTACCCACGATCATTAGAAATAATAGACACCAGGAAAGAGAAAAAAAAGAATTATATTAAAATTTCAGGAAATACTGTCTTTGGGACATTTATTTTCTGTTGGGAAGTATCCACACATTTTATCTTTAAACTTACATCACTTGGAAGCTGACATTGAGATTTTCTTGATAAAAGTGAATTGTGTTTCCTTTTGACAGTTAATATTTAAAGGGGTGTTTTTCAACTATTGATTGCATTTCAGTGGAAAAGAGTCTTATTTCCTACGTACCTACATACGCCCACATTTTTAGGGACATTATGCTTGCTTTTTGTTTTGTTAGTTGTTTATCGCAATGTATTCTGAAACCTTTGAAGACCTAACAGGTTTTTGTCCTTTTAAAATTTTCCCACTTATGTTGTAATATCAACCATGCTAGAAAAACTTAATGAAATATGAATATTTCATTTGAAGTCTTCTGTTTCACTACAAAGACATAATGCATACTTTAGAGCAAAGCATCAGTTAATACATTATTTTGAGCAGCCTGACAAAACATCTAGAGATGGAGGATTTCATTGTACAGGGAGGCAGAGGGGAAAGCATAATAATCTGGCATCAAAAAAAAAACTTCCTTCTCCTCATATATCTCCCTCTTTAATGGAAAAAGAATACCAATTCTTGCCTGGTCTAATCATAGGATTATAGCAAAAAGCCTATGAGATGTTAATAAAACAAAAATTATAACTATAATATAAGAACTCCATTCACTTTGACACTGACTACCATGAGAGAAGCCGCGGAGAAGAACACCTCTCAACAAAATACATGATTAGAATTATCCTTCTTGCTCGCACTAAGGAATCCATAGTCTTACCCCAGACATGAACACAGGCCTCAGTACTGGTTCGGTCAAAGCAAACCAAATTCACCAGTGCTTTTGCCTCTTCATTTCATAACTGTTTTCCTCCTTGAGTCTTTCTTACCTCTGAAAAAAAGATTATCACACAACAGAATTTCTTCCTTTTGTACCCATACAAGATATCAGTAATTGATTCCAGAACCCATTCTTTCTGTGTCTGTTGCCAAAATTCTTTAAAACATAGCACAGCATACAGAAACTACCAATAAGCAGAAATTCACACACAAGATGAAGATTATTTGCTACTAAGTCTTAAGCTAGAGCTTCATTTGTTTCTAATTTTCCAGTCAGGTCACGATGTACCCATTTTAAGAGTGGCCGTCTGGGGTAATGCCTTTGTTGCAGAGTTCGCTTTCTTAATGAAAATGGGGATTTGAACTGGTTAAACAGGTTGTTTACAGCTAGCAATGGAGAATCATTAGCAAAGTAAGATCCAGAACAGTTAGCATCAGCATTATCAGAATGATCCCTTCCTGTTCTGATCATCTGTAGAGGGAATTTACTGGAATAATTTGCCAGTTAAAGAAAACTACAGAGACAAATACAGGCTTACAAAAAAACAAGGCTTACAGGTGCTTTTACTGTGAGTGCAGGCTTCAGGGGTTTGGGAGGCCTAGGGTACACCTGCTGAGAAAGGGCAGGAGATCTCAGTTTATGGAAGTAGGATTTAAACCTCTGTTTAACTGTGTTAAAAAGAAGGACAGGTACATTCTGGTTTGAAGAATGCTTAGCTAAGAACCTCATGTTCATTTCTTAGGGAAATTTTTTTCTCTTTTTCTAGATTTTGTGAGCAGTTTATTTAGAAATATTCGACTGAGTCCTACAATCCAATAAGAGATTCAGGTAGGGGAAAAGGGTCTTCCATTTATCTGTAACTACATAACAACCCACTCCAAAACTCGGTGACTGAAACTATCAATTTTGTTGTATCTCGTTGATTGGTAGGTCAGGAATTAGGTAGGACATGGCTGGGCAATTACTCTGTTTCAGTTGGCATCTGTTAGAGTCACTCAGTAGATTTCATCTATGACTGGGTACATCTGGAATGCACAATACTGCTGGACTGACTAGAAAGCTGGACTCCTTCATATATAAAAGGGTAAAGAATTTACATATACATTACCTTATTAAGGAGGTAAAAGTACAAGTGTTAGCTAGGAGCACTTTTTCTTTTTCTCTTCGTGTTTTCTCAGGGTCTCTGCACATAATCTTTCCAGTATAGAATGTTTGTAAGATTTGGACGACAGCTTCCAGTTTCTTAAGGACTGAGCCCAGCAAATGGTCCATCATCACCTCCAAAGGCCAAGCATTCGTAAGGCCACCCACATTCAAAAGGAGGAGACAAGAACTGCACTTTTCAGCTGAAGACATCACAAAAATTTGTGACCATAATTAACTGTCTTGTAAGGAGCATTCTTGGTAATATCTCTTCCCAGCTCATTGTTGGAAAATCACAGCCCTAAAAAAACTGTTTTGTTGTTCTTTTACTTTTTTTAAGAAGCCATTGAGAATAACATCTAATTTAAAAATCAGCTTAAGATGGACAACATAAATTAAAATGTTTTCCTTATTTCAGTCTACTTCTCTCACTTTCCACATTATTACCCTATAACTTCTCAAAACAAAGTCATTTGTTTTAAATGTGCCAGTAATCCTGGCTGACATTTTGGCAAAGACACATTTTGCATAAGAATAATCTGCAAAAGAGTTCCCTAAGTCAGGGACAGTAAGATATGGTTTCTAATTGTATCTCTTCTATAGCTTACAATCAGTCTTTTAACATCTCTGATTAATTTTTGGATAATAAGCTCTTTTCCAGCTAACGCTTGTTCTTTTACCTAATTAATAAGGTAATGTAAATATAAACTCTTTATACTTTTATATATGAAGGAGTCTTATTACTGGACTCATCAACATTCTACATTAATATATGCAATTTCAAAGATGTGCTAAAGTGTCAAAGTGGAAATATATGTGAAAAATTAGATCTGTAATGCACAGTTCACGATTTTATGTTATTGTTTCCAGTTCAGAAATTTCTTTTCGATTCATGATATTCCTTTAGGCTGCTGGTCTCCCAGGATCTCATCTTTTTCATGGTTATGCCTAGAGACATTATTTTATTTATTTGTACAAGAAAATACTATATGTGGAATTTTTATTTATTTATTTTTTTGCCCCCCCAAAGCCCAACCTCCCAACAAACAAAAAGCTATCTGGGAATACTGCTATACACAAATTTACACAAATTTAATCTTACACAAATTTAAGGAGGATTTTACCACCCTCTTTTTCTTTCTTTGATTAATGAACACA
>CAUYRH010094622.1:0-48430 GCA_963574655.1 Perodicticus potto
TCTCTTCTAGCTTGAAAGATTTGATCAGAGAGATCTGCAGTTATTCTAATATTCTTCCCCTTGTAGGTAATAGATTTCTTGCATCTGGTTGCTTTCAGAATTTTCTCTTTCATATTAACTTTAGTGAACTTAATTATGATGTACCTCGGGGATGTCTTATTTGGGTTGAGTTGTGCTGGGGTTCTGAAACTGTCTGCTATCTGAATTTCAGAATCTCTTGGCATTTCTGGAAAATTCTCTTTCATAATCTCATAAAGAAGAGACTCTGGGCCCTGTGACGCCACTTCGTCATTTTGAGGTATCCCTATGAGACGAATATTGGTTTTCTTCGAGTTATCCAAAAGCTATCTGAGAGAATGATCCGTTTTTGCCTTCCATTTCTCTAGCTCTTTGTAGGTTTGGGAGCGTTTGAAAGCTTTGTCTTCCATGTCAGAAATCCTTTCTTCTGTTTGCTCCATTCTGTTACTGAGGTATTCTACTGTATTTCTCAGATCTTTGAGGGCTGCAACTTCTTATCTCAATGTGTCAAAATCTTTGGTCATTTGGTCTTTGAATTCCTTGAATTCTTGAGACAATTTTTGAAATGCTCCCAGAATTTCTAATTCCAATTTTTCCTCTATTTTATTGATCTTGTTTGCAATCCAAATTCTGAATTTGATTTCCGACATCTCAGCCATCTGTTTATGCATAGGATCGTCATTTGTGTCCACCAAATTGTTCCTTGGGGGGGTTGATCTACTCTGGTTGTTCATGTTTCCAGAGTTTTTCCGCTGATTCCGTCCCATATTTATTTTGCACCATTTGGCTGGGTGAGTAGGTAAGGATAAGTTGGGTTGGGGGTTCTCGGAGTAGTGATTGACCAGTCTTTCCTTTGCCTATAAGCTGGGCCTGGTGTTTGTACCTTTTCCCCTAGAGTTTTCCAACCCGTACTTTGCTACTGCCTGCAAGACTGGGGGCCTTCTTGATGTGGTGGGGTTAAGTGGCTCAGTCTTATTTTCAGCTGGTCTCTGTCTTACTCTAGAGAATTGGTTACTCTGTATTGGAATCTGAGCTTTTATTTGTATCCTTGGGGTCGCAGGTTGCTCCAGCAGGGATGATGTGCGTTCTTCGACCTTCTCTTTTGGCTCAGTTCCAAACCGTCGGCTTTCCTGCTAAAATTCTGTCCTTTAGCTCTCCTTCTGAACGGGAGCGTCTGCAGAAAGCTGGCTACAGACCTCCATCTTGGCTCCATGCAGATTTCTTAAAGAGGAGATCTCAACTGGACCTGCTCTTTAATACAAAAAAAAAAAAAAAATAGAGCTGTCTGCCCCCATCTACTCCTCTCCAAGATTTAGATGAAAGAAATAGCACTTAGCTGAGGGCTCTGCAGGCATCATGTGCTAAGGAACCATGGGGAGCTGCGGAGTGGGGGACCCCTGTTCCAAGCAATGGCTGAGGGTGACCTTCAACTAGGAGAGATGAGGTCAAGTGTGGAGCTGGGTCAGGTACCAGGTTTTGAGGGTCCCTCCCTCCGCTTCTTTACTTTCTGGCCAAAGTCCATGACCCCATAATGACGTTCTTACTTTTCTCAGCCCATCTCTGAAACTTATAAATTCTTTATAAAAATCTTAACCAAGACTTTTTGTGAAACTATGCTTGTATTAGCCCACAGTGAAAATGAATATTTCTGTTCTTTTGAGTTTGTGCTACTGCAAGTAATTTAAAATGAACTTTAAGGATGTGTTAAGTCTTTCTTTGGGGAGTTGCGTATAACACTGTGCTCCCTTTGGGCCAGGGAGCCCAGAACTGAGGGAGTCTTCAAGAGGTAGCAGCTGCCAGATCCCCAAATCCTGACTGTTAATTTTGGTAGTGCCTGTGCACATCTCCCAGGTGAGTCATGATCATTTTGTGACACATCCTGAGAATTTTCCAGTGTTAACTTAATAATGAGATTCAGGGGAACAACGGGTTAGATTTTAGGAAGTAGCTACTTTTTTAAATGCAATCTAATATTTTCATATATGAGTTATTTTCTTATTGATCTTTAGCCAGTTTTGATGTTGGAAATGTATAATTTAAACCAGTGTACAAAAAAAATAAACCAAGTATATAGCAAAGGCTGTATAATTTGTCATTATCAAAGTCCCTACAGTTTGGCAAACAGAGCCCGATGTGGTCTGGGCTCTGTTCCTCCCTGCCTTTTCTCTCTTCTTTTCTGCCCTCACTTACTGTGGCACCAGGCATGCCCCCACCCCAGGCCTTTGCACATGATCTTACCCCTCCCCAGATTGCGTATGTGGCTTCATGTCACTGAGGCCTTCATGAGTCAGCAACATTCCCCACAGTCCCTGCACCCCGTGCTGCTCTTGCCCTCCTTTACCCACAGAACAGGTCACCGTCAGACTTTTTTTTATATTTTTTTTTGTTTAGTGTGTCTCCTTCCACTAAAATGGAAGTACCATGGGGTGAGGACTCTGTCTCTTTGGTTTCTTGGCATATCCCTAGGACCTAAAACAGTTCCCGGCACATATTAGACAGTTAACATAAATATACGTGATGCAATAAGTCATAGAATTTTTTATTTAGAAAGGACTTTTTAGATCACTTACCAACCTTATTTTATAGGTTGGGAAACTGAGGCACAGAAAAGTTATATGGCTTAACTCAAAATAAAACTGAATTATTTAAAACCTATTACAGCTTGAAAAATAAATCTTGACATATATAGAAAGTATATGTAGAATACCCAGGTCTGTCATCCAGGATGGGACAGAAGGCAATAACAATAGGCTAATAACTTAAAAAGGTAGCAAGAAGAGACAGTTACTCTGTAACAGCCAAGCTTTCAAATACAGAAGCCAGAGCTGTGTTCATCTCTGTAGCACACAGTGCACCTTGCATGTGGTTATTGCTCAAGAAAAAAAATGTGATGACGGATACAGGTTTGGTTATTGTTAAATCCATTCATCTGTATCACTCTTTTTCCCCAATTCTCTCCCAAAATAGACATTTGCTATTAAGACTTTACCTTCAGAGCTCTTTTAGTTACAGGTATCACATTTAAGAGGTTTTGTTTTGTTTATATCATTTTTATGAATAGCTAAAAGGATTGAACGTGTGGCCTGGACTCTGGAAAAATTCAGAGATATTTAGTTATTTTAGCTTCCTAGATGCATCTGCATCTAATAAAATAAATAATTAATATTTCTAGCTCTCCACTTAGGAAAGAACCAAGTTGGCTTTGCTGGCCTAGATGGTTCTGACCTTAGTGTTGTTTATGCTTACGTAGACATCCTTGGAATCTTACTTTTGACAAAAAAGTTGTTTATAGTAGCATGATGTTTAGATACACAAAAGTAAGTTTGGGAGTGGGACCAATTAGCTTTAATGAAGCACAGCTGACGTTTGTGGTGAACTGAAGTAAACCCTAGAGATGCAGTGATAGTGCTTTGATTTTGGAGTTGGAAGCCATAAATTCAGGATTTGTTTAGGAAGGTATAAGAAGAGAAATGAGCAAGCTACATAAGATACAGAAGAAACCTTTTTTCTTGTTTGCATAGATTTTAAAAATCCATTCTTGTGGGTCTTTAGATACCCTAAAAAAGGATTTAGGAAATGTGCTGTCTGTAGTTTAGACCACAGAGAGATCATTCTCACCTGAAGGCTCTTTCAAACCATACAGGTTCCCCTGGAAACTAACATGCACCCACAAAACAAAAAATAAAAAACAAAACTCTAATTCTCCATCCCACTGCTGACAGGAGTTCACCTACCAGGGTTACTCCTCTCCTCTGCTTCCTCCCCTTGGTGTAGAAATCTGTGATTGGTTGGAGGCCCATTAATATCTGTGCCTCTGCTCTATCATAAGGCAACCCGGGAAGACTCAACTCTCATAACAGAAGCAGTGAAAGCTCAGGTCTCTATAATCCAAAGGGTGGATAGTGACCCTGGGAGGGGATTCTTATTTTTTCTGATCATTGGCATTTAGCTAAAGTAAGTTGACTATTCCAAACGTCACTACAAATCTGGCTGTGCTGGATAAACGTCATCTGTGGCACCCCCTCCTGGGTGCCCATGCCAATGCTGAATCCCTCCTGTCAGCTGGGTGTATGGTCTGCCTTGGTTTTCTAGCAAGAGCAGTGGCTTAACATCCAGGTATGTGCTGTGTTCTGTCTCTCTCTCAAAACACATTTGCAAGATTTTTTTTTTTTTTTATGCAGTTTTTGGCCGGGGCTGGGTTTGAACCCGCCACCTCCGGCATATGGGGAGGTGCCCTCCAGCGCCCTATTCAGATTTGCAAGATTTTTGCCTGTGTTTGGCAGTTCAGTCTAGGGTTACACGTAAGCAAGTAAACATTTATTTTTCTTCTTTTTACTCACCTGCTTGGGATTTTGCTCAAGATTTAAGTTAATTGGCCTCTTGCCTTGCTATAGCTAATTAGCTTACGGTCACAATGCACTCAAGCACTGGGTCAAATTGTGTAATAGATCTTAGGGCTATTTCTCACTCATGTGAAAGGAAATCTTACAGACTACTCATACGCCTCAAGGCCACACAGAGGTCCAGGGCTGTCTCAGTCTCTTCAGAGTTACAGAGCTGAGTAGCACCCACATCCACAGTTCCGTCCAGCCCCTTGGAGATGAGAACATTTGGTCACCAAAGGTCACTGTAGTGTCACTCAGTTTGACCTGTCTGGCAGACATGCAGTTTACAAAAGAAGAAATGTAGATGTTTTACAGACAAGCAACTTAACTGGCTATTAAATGCCAAAATTGGCTTTTTAATCTCCCAACTTGGCAAAAAGTAAATACGAGTTATATTACCTGGTTGGGTACCTCTCCACTCCCTGCTTTAGAGAAAGATCATAAAATTGGTACTGCCTTTCCCAGGCTTCCTGGAAACATGTTTCAAAGTGAAGACATGTAAATCCTTTTACCCAGCTCACCTACTTGTAGGAACTAAAAGCTAAAAATTTATTTAAGGGAAATAAGTGGATTAAGGTCCTACTAAAGATGTGTATACAGAATTGTATTAGAGCCTAGCTCACCATAGTCCCTGAAATAATTGAAAAGAGCGAGTAAAGTTTAAGCAGGAAAAGGAAGGTTAATTAACTATTAAGGGCTTATATAGCAAGCTGGGCCCCACGCCAGTAACTGTAAGCTCCATTGAAATTACAGTTTTGGGATTTTGTACACAACTTTGAGGGGTACCAAGTTGCTTCTTGGAAATCTAATATGGTGGGTTTCAAGGCACCTGCCTGTCTCCTAAAATATTGGGGTCCTTGGTTCTTGGAGTGCTCTGGGTCCAAAAATGACCAAAGTACGGCAAGCGTGAAACAAAATTTATTGAGAAAGAGAAGGATTCATTTACAGAGTAAGAGCAAAGTATAGCCTTATAGAGCAAGACATATTCACCACCAACAAGGAAAAGGCCAACCAGTAGTTCTCTTGTATGCTGCCTGGGTCAGGCCTGCCTTGTGGTTCAGAGGTCACCTTGGGCCAGAGTCTTACTGTGCATGTGGACCTCCCAGGATCCTCTCTGAAAGCCCATTGCAGGGGTGTGGAACACAGGACAATTGGTCTTAAAGCTGCTCAGGCTCACCTTTGAGACTCTCTTGTACTTGTTGCTGGGCTAGAGAGTCTTCTACATCCTTTTGCAGTTGGTACACTAAGCTCTGATTGATATATTGGCAGGACGTTCCCTCCACCAGGTATGAACAAATGCTTGGGACAAAACTAAGGTAGGAGGCACCCAAGATGGAGGCCTGGGAGCCTCCTTCCCAGGAGAGCCATTCCTAACTACCTGCCAACAGTTGCATCATTGTTTCAGTGGTAATATTTGGAAACAACCTAAGTTTCTTTAGGAACAAAGATTGAAATAAATTGCGATATATCTGAAGATTTTTATGGTGTAGTTAAAAGGAGTATTAATACAATTATCACAGGAGGCTGGGCGCGGTGGCTCATGCCTGTAATCCTAGCACTCTGGGAGGCTGAGGCAAGAAGATTGTTTGAGACCAGCATGAGCAGCAACATGGAAAGACCTTGTTTCTACCAAAAAAATTTAAAAATTAGCTGGACATCATGGTGCATGCCTGTAGCGATGGGGGAGGCTGAGCTGGGAGGATCACTTGAGCCCAAGGATTTTGGGTTACAGTGATCTATGATCATACCACCATACTCCAGCCTAAGTGATAGAGCGAGACCCTGTCTCTTAAAAAAAAAAAAAAGAATCATACGATTGCCCTATTAAGATATTTGAGGTCTATTGCTAAATGAAAAAGTAAAAAAAAAAAAGCAATTTGCAAAACAATGTTAGGTCTAATCCATTTTTTTTTTAACTCAAATACTTTTAGAAGTTACCATAAATGAAACTCTTAAACCATGGTATCACAAAGTTTTTTCTTCTTCTTTTTTTTTGCAGTTTGTGGCCGGGGCTGGGTTTGAACCCGCCATCTACAGCATATGGGGCCAGCTCCCTACTCCTTGGAGCCACAGGCACCGCCTAGGAGTTTTTTCTTCTTTCTGCTCACCTGCATTTTCTGTCATTGCTACAATCAGCAGCTATTTCTCAGTGTATTATTTTTAAAGTTCTCACCACCGGAGAAGGTGGCTCAGCAGTGTTTGGTATGCTGCTGGGAATGGAGGAGATGGAAAGGCAGCGGGGGGTGGAGGGTGGGGTGGGGACTGTGAGTTTGGCCCGAGTGAAGTGCTGCCCTGTCCCTCTGAAGCTAAATAGGAGCTGTGTGGGGATTCTCTTCAGAACTCTTTCACTCCTGTGGGGAGAACAAAGGACATCTTGTAGTCACAGATTTACTCTTAAATAACTCTTTGCCAGACATTAAAAAGAGATCTATACATTGTAGTTCCAGGAGCTTTATGAACTGTTTGCTTTTTTTTCCAAGGACACTGCTGAAGATATCAAGTTCTTCTTTTTTTTGAGGCAGAGTCTCACTATGTCGCAGGGGTGTCACAGTTCACAGCAACCTCAAACTCTTGGACTTAAGTGATTCTCTTGCCTCCACCTCCCAAGTAGCTGGGACTACAGACGCCCACCACAACACCTGGCTGTTTTTTGTTGTTGTTGTTGTTGTTGTCATCATTGTTGTTTGGCAGGCCCTGGGCTGGTTTCGAACCCACCAGTCCCAGTGCAGGTGGCTTGTGCCCTAGCTGCTGAGCTACAGGCACCGAGCCAAGACGTCAAGTTCTTATTCTGTAGAGCTATTATACAGGGTATCCCAAAAGTCACGTGCACCTTTATTTACAAAATATTCATTACAAATTTTGCAAAATATTTGCAAAATATTCTCTGCATGTTGGCCATGCCTCTTTCTACACACACACACACACACAGACACAAAGTTTTCTCTTCCACTCATGATGAATACATTGCAAGATATCTGTTGGTTTTTTCCTATGTATGATGACATTTTGGACACCCTGCAGGTTATTTATGTACAAAGTTAAAGTAACTCCTCCATTTTTTTAAAAAGTCAGTAGTAAATGAATGTATGCTTATCAAAAACAGAATGTAGATATACAGGGGTATATTCATAGTAACATAGAAAGGTAAAGTCCCCCCCTTTCATAGGATGTGTTTGTCTATTTGTAGATAATCAATGTTAATTTTGTATCTTTTTCTTTTGTATGCATCTGCATATACAGTGGGGGTGAGAATGAATGAATATATGCAAAATAGTCTTGAAGCTTTTTTTCCAACTTAAATTGGACCCCAATGTATATATTACTCTGCAACTTAAAAATTTCCATTAATGTCTCTTAATGTCTTTGCTCATATTGAATATGATGAATCTGAGTAACAGATCATATACTTTTGATATTATGATAAAATGGATTTGCCCTTACTGTTTGTCTAGGAATAAAGGGGTACGCAGATTGTCAAAAACTTAACTATAAGTTATTTTTTCCAAAGTTTAGCTACCAGTCTATTTTCTGGAATTCTGAACCACATGGAAGATTCAATAAATAATTATAGAACTAATCTCACAAAAGCACCAAGACTGTGATAGTCCTAAGTAGTACTTTTTACAACTCTACCTGTAAAGAATTTTGAGCTTTTTTGTTTTTCCCTGAACGAATTTTGCATTTCATCAGAGGGGAAAATCAACTGTAATTTTTTTCCAGGTTCTACCATTAATGAGTGCTTTAACCCTAGGCTCTTTCTTTTCAGGCCTCTATTTCTTCTTCAGGGGAATGCTACAGGATCTCAACATTCTCTGATTCTGTCTCCTTACCTCCTTAGCATCTAAGGTCTAGGTGTCCTGAGGGTATGGTGATGAGTTAGTGACCTACCCAGGTATAAGCAAGAGCAGGTGCCTGCAGGTGTTCTGAATTGTGCCAAAGGTCAACTGGCAGCAAGACAGTGGCTGGGAAGCTCTGAACTCCTTCCACGTTTTGTACTGAGAGTATGTTTCATTTATGAAGTATCCTATCCCAGATCTGCCTCCTTGTGCCTAGTATTATTTTTTGGTGATTTACTGTAAAATTCCGGTGTTCAGATCCTCCTCTCCCCACCTTGACTCTTTTGTGCACAAAGTGTGCATGTGGTGATCTTGATATTGAACAAGTTACCCAACTGGTATTTCACGATAACGTTGTTAGCTTTGAAAGACAGTTTTTCTCTGCCAAATAATTATCTTCACTTTTGGAATGTGAACTAGGTGTGGGGAAGGGTTTCAGATATAATGCAGGAATCTCTTTTTTGATTCCTTTGGTATGTATAAGAACTGTTCACATGTCTTCCTTGATTCAGTGGCCAGGGGCAAGTGTTTGGCAGTCATAAGCCTTCAACAAGTGTTCAGGAAGGAAAAATTCTGCTCTCACCTTGCTGCTTGAAAGATGCCATTTCCCTTTCATGCCTTCCCCCCGCTTTTTTCCTCTCTTGCTTCCATGCGGTATCATCTTATTCTATAGAGCAGAAAAAGTGATGTTTGCTGACCCCTCCTTCTTCCAAAAAAAGAAAAGCACTGTGTATGTAGGTAACACTCACTGCCTCCCCACCAAATCTGCATTTACTCTTCTTTCTGTTTATTCTTCTCTATTGTTGCGGAATGAGGAAAAGATAAAAGAATAACAGAAAAGAGGCAAGAACAAGGCAGCAGGCCAAGGTGGGAGATAAGAGAAAAAGGAATTGAAACATTGGACTTGGTGCTTCACTTATGTGGATATGGGACCCAGGTAGGGTTCACTGGCCAGTTGGTGGGGTTCAAGAATGAAACTCCAGATCCTCCAGTAGCTTTGGAGTCTGAAGGGCCAGTAATGATACTCCTGATTCATTCAACATTGAGGATGAGGGGAGATTCTGGCCATGGAAGGGCAGCCCTAGGAATGCCTAGATTCTTTTCTTTCTTTTTTTTTTAAGACAGAGTCTCATTCTGTTGTTCCAGCCCAGATTGCCCTGGCGTGATAGCTCATACCAACCTCAAACTCCTGAGTTCAAACTGTCTTCCTGCCTCAGCCTCCGAAGTAACTGGGCCTACGTGAGCCACCACACCAGGCTAATTTTCTAATTTTAGTAGAATTTAGGGATCTCACACTTGCTGAGGCAGGTCTCAAACTCCTGAGCTCAAGCAGTCTACCTGCTTCGGCCTCCCAGAGTGCTCGGATTACAGATGTGAGTCTCTGCACCTGGCTGGAATGCCTAGATTCTGCTCTGGAATTATGTCAAGGCTACAGACATAATTCCCCACCAGAGACCTTTCTCCTCAGGACCCTCTTTGAAACATGGTTGTTTTCGGCTTTCTCTGGGAGTTGTCAAACCACAGGGAATGCCTGTAGGGAGATTTGAAGCCAGAGTGATAGTATGGGTCAAACCTTGGAGTGGTTGAAGTCCAGAGTCCTCCAGGCTTACACAGAGGTGCTGTTTCCCAACTTCTAAGCAAACCCTGCCTTTGGTTGCCCAAACACGGCTGCTGTTGCTTTCTCCTGACCTGTCGCTCAGTAAAAGATAGCAAGGTACTTATGACAACACCTGGCTCAGACCTCGATGTGGGGGGATCTCTGAGAAGAAGTAAAGGCAACTCCAGTGGTTAGAACTGAGTCTCTCATGGGAGGATTTTCTGGGGCTTTCAGCGACCTCTAGCAGGGGTCACTGTATGTAAACAGGTGGCATGGGGCGCCAAAAAGCCATGTTTTAAAACCTAGCTCTACCTCTTACTAGATGTGTGCCCTTGGGCAAGTTTTTCCACACCTCTGTGCTGCAACACTCTCAGTTGTAAAATGGGAAGAATGACGCACCTTCATCTGTGGAGATGTTGCAGGTTAGAGAAGACGGTGTGAAGCCCTTGGCATGTGCTGGTGCTTGGCCTGGTTCCTCTGTCCTCACTCCTGCAAGTGGAACTAGACACTTATCTAGTTTCTAAGGCAACAGGGAGGCAGAGGGTAGTGTACTTTAAAACAATCCATTTTCTTTTCTTTTCTTTTCTTTTTTTTTTTGTTTTTGTTTTTGTTTTTGTTTTTGGGACTTTTTTGAGACAGGCTCTTGCTTTAATCCCCTTGAGTATCGTGCTGTCTTGATAGTTAACCACAACCTCAAGCTTCTGGGCCTACGTGATCCTCCTGTCTTAGCCTTCTGAGTAGTGTACTATAGGTGCCCACCACCACACCCAGCTCATTTTTCTATTTTTAGTTGGGACAGGGTCTTGCTCTTCTTCAGGCTGGTCTCCAACTCCTGGCCTCAAGTGATTCCTGCCTGGGCCTCCCAAAGTGCTAGGATTGCAGATTTGAGCCACTGCACCCAGGCAACATGCCATTTTTCCACAAGAGGCAGCATGCTGGTCACTATTTCCATCCTGGAACTCAGCTGGCTTTGGAATGTGGTAGGAATAGCAGGACTCATGTGAGGCTTCCAGTGTTATGCCCAGGGCATCTGTATAGTAAAAGGAAATAAACTGACAGATTTGGTTCCCACTACTTGATGGCAAATATAGGTACAACGTAGCAGGTCACAGGATTTAGGCAGACTTGGGGCATCTGGCATTTGTATTTGACATGGAGATAGGAATGATTTGGAGACTTAAGGCCATGCAAGGAGGTGATTGACCCATCTTGTTCTATCCTGTGAGGGGTCCCCACCACTTCCCCCAGCTGCAGGGACCCTGAGTCATCCCACAGTTGCTGTGGAGACACTTTCTTGTTGGTCAGTTTTCCAGGCAGGCAAAACAGCGGTTTTACTGTTACAGTTGCTACTGTTTGGGGCAGAGTTAAATCTGGGGCCTGGAGCCTGGGTGACAAATCAGAGGCAGAGGAACACTGTTGCCTTTCCAAACACACATTTCAGAATGCCAGTCAGTGGGATTATTAGTCTCATTTCCTGAGCCCACAGATTTATACATTTCCCATTCTGCAAATAAGCCAGCATGTTTCCCACTAAACAGTATGTCCAGCTTTTTTCCTCCTAATTAGCTGCTCCTTTAGTGGAATTAAAAACAGATCTCTTGCATTTGTGTGGAACTTTATCTTATATCCACTTTCACCTCAAAAACTCTAGCCAGGCCTCCACCCCCAAGGCTGCGTTAGTGGCCTTCGACCCTCCACACCAGCGCTGAAGTCTTATCTTTTCTGCCCTAGATGATTCCTCACTTGCTGGGCAGCCGTCTTCACTAAATATTGCTTTTAATCCATCCTCTTCCTGTCCTCATTTTAGTTTCTGCCCTTCTCTTGCCCACCCTGGTTACCTGTCGCCTCTGGTCACATACAGCCCACAGACGTGTTCAGTTTGGCTGACATGCTGTAGACCCACACAGTTAATTGGTTTAGAAAAACTTAATTGTCAACTTATGTAAACCAAGATAATTTAGATAAAAATTCAGATCACCAGTCTCACCTGAGATGGGTTGGTCTCCCAAAATTTGGCCAACATTCCTGCACGCGCTCTCAGCTGGAGCCGAGAGGCTGCCACCCTGTTAGGTGCACACACATTGTCTAGGCTCCTAGTCTCTGCGCAGCCTACTACCGGATTCAGGGCCCTGGAGGCCTTTGGGTTGTGACTCCTTCATTTTAGAACGTGCCCCTCCCTTTTCCTGTATCTTTCCTGCTGCCTCTCAGCTTCTTGAATTGAATATAAATTCCTCACCTGGAATTCCATAGTGTCCCACAATGATTCTCAACCTGAACAGGTATTAGAATCACCTGGAAGGTTGAAGAGATGATTTCTGGCACCTCCCCCATCTAGTCTAAGTTAGTAGTTCAAGGGATGGGGAGGGGGTACACAAGAATCTGTACCTGAAAGCCCCCTGGTAATTCTAGTGCTGATGGCCTAGGGTATATAATTTTATAAACACAGTTACAGTCTGTTCTAGTGGGCCAAGCTTTTCTTCAGTGTCAGTTCCAGAATTCCTAGAACAGTGGTTCTCATCCTTCCTAATGCCACGACCCTTTAATACAGTTCCTGTGGGTCACAACCCACAGGTTGAGAACCGCTGTCCTAGAGGGAAGTTGTTGGCCCAGACCTCGTTGAATACCTTTCCTCTCCCACCAAATGGCAGCTGATACAAACACCACGTGAAACTGAGGGAAAGGAAAGAGGAGCTGGGCTGACAGCCTGGCCTTCTCCTCTTCCGTGTCCTGTCCACCGCACTCTGGTTAAGGCGCCAGAGTCAGACTCTCATCTCAAAAAAAAAAATTCATACAATTTGTGTAATGACTTGTAACCTCCTGCCATGAGGGACACTGGTCCAGCTTAGAGGTTTGTTTATACTATATTAAAGATTTACCATGAGCCCATCCTTCATTTACATCTTATCAGTGGAAGAATATTAGATAGTTGTAAAAATAAGACCAAAGAAGTTTGGGTTTACATGCTCTCTTGAGAGAGATGAATGCCACCTTTCACAGCAGCTTCACAAAAGCCCATTCATTTTACATGCTAAGAATATCACCTTTGTATTCATTTATGTTTTATTATCCCTTTACTTCGAAAAGATAGCGAGTGATTTCAAGATTGTGCACTGAAATTGTTAAAAAGGGCAAACGCTCATTGGGATAAAGGAAGCCCAACTTCAGTATAGAATTTGAATGTTCTGTTTCCTTTTTAGAGATTCTTGGCCTCCAGTCATCATGAGCAACCCATTCACACACATTACTGAGCCACTGGATCCTGTACAACCAGGAAAGAAATTCTTCAATCTGAAAAAATTGGAAGATTCACGATATGGTAAGTACAGGGCTCTGTGATGTAATTGCTCTGATAAAAATTGGAATCACATTTGCATAATAATTAGGAATGTTAGAAGAGGAAATAGTGAAGAATGGGTGAATGTTCTCTTACATTAGTCATTTTTAAGAAGGTAATGATGATTATATACCTGTAACATTTACTCGACACTTTGTTGTATATAGAGCATTTGTACATTTATATTGCATCACTGAATCTGAATAGCAGCCTATGGGGTTGTGTTTATAAAATCAAAGAAGTCCTGAGGAAGCCAAGCCCCAGAGTCAATGTTATGTGATCAGATAAGTGGGTGTGTTGCGGAAGAGGAGAATAAGAACATATGTCTTTTTTAATTCAAATTCCATACTTTTTCTACCTTTGCACTATTTATAATATAGGTGAATAATTTTTATACATCAAGATGGAACTTTCATCTTATAAATAAAATGATTTTTCTTATGAAATACTATTGTTTTATACTAGAAACTCCGGTTACCACTGGCCATGCTCCCTAGTGTTTAAGGTTTTATTTCCCTTTGAAAGATGTACATGCTTATATTCTGTTCTTAATTACACTAATTGTGAATGGGATTATTTTGTTATTTCTTGACCTTTAGTTTGCATGAGAACTATTACTTGCATGTATATATGTGTGTGTGTATGTATGCGTACATTTCTACCTGACACTTAATACAGTAACAGTCTGGATGGTGAGAAGGAATGACTTAAGGAAATCTTCCTGTTATTGGGATCCAAGGCATGGCAGCCATTTAATATGAAAAAGTAAACTATAATATTTTATTTTTACCTAGTCTATGAATATTTCCTATTATTGAATGTCTCTTAAACCCATATAATATCCATATATTTTAAACTGTTGATCACTTTACCTTGGAAGAATAGTCTGATGCCTTGTATCAGCTTAATCTAGAGATTGACTTTAAAGAGTGCTTTTATAATGTGTCTCGTGATTTTTGTTTGTTGGGGTTTCTTCTTGACTCCTAGGACGCTTACCATTTTCAATCAGAGTTCTCTTGGAGTCAGCTGTTCGGAACTGTGATGAGTTTTTGGTAAAGAAAACTGACGTTGAAAATATCCTAAACTGGAATGTTATGCAGCATAAGAACATAGAAGTGCCATTCAGGCCTGCCCGCGTCATCCTGCAGGACTTTACGTGAGCCTCTTGTCACTTTGCTCTCCCTTTCTCTGCCTCCCTTGTCAGGCTTTCAAGAAAGCTTTTTTATAGCCGGGCGTTGTGGTGGGCGCCTGTAGTCCCAGCTACTCGGGAGGCTCAGGCAAGAGAATCGCCTAAGCCCAGAAGTTGGAGGTTGCTGTGAGCTGTGTGACGCCACGGCACTCTACCGAGGACAATAAAGTGAGACTCTGTCTCTACAAAAAAAATAAATAAATAAATAAATAAAAAAAAGCTTTTTAAAAAAATAACACAGTGAAAACAAAACAAAACAAGACCACCTTACTGTGACTGTATAACTTATCACCCATATCCAGATACTTTTGAAAGCAAAAGGGAGCCGTTTCCCCTGGCAACAAGGGTAAAGTGGAGTTGTCTGAGTCAAACTGGGCTGTGTAGTCACCCTATTGTTTTCAGGGGCAAAGGTCATCGTCCTTGATCTTGAAGATCCTAGTCCTTAGTCCCCTAAGTAAAAGTAGATGAAATAGCACAGAATAGAGCTATTTTGGAATCTGTTCTCCCACATTTCTTGTTATCGAGGGAGCCAGGTTTCAAAAAGCTGTACTTGACACACTGACCAGCTGTCTGCATAGGAGATAGCAGTCCACCAGGCCTGCCCGTTACTGCTGAGCCTCAGCTGCGTCCTCTGTTCCTAGGGATCCTCACTCCCCATCCTGGCCTCTTTTTTGAGACATATTATCTTTCCATTTTTAAATGATGTTATTTTATACCTTCTAGAGACCCAATTTCGTTTTCTAGAGGAAGATCACTCACATTTTATACTTTTAAGGTAATAAGCAGGAAGAATTCACTTCACATGAATTTGATTGACAGCCTACTTTTCTGAATTTCCATCTTTTGAAATTGGGTGCGAAGTTGAAGGTGTGGTCTGAATGTCTTCTCCAAGTGTTTGTCAGCTCACCATGTGAATGGGAAGAAATCTTGGCAGGAAGAGTTCCGATCCTCTATTTAGAGCATTATTGGCCTAAAATTTAATAAAGTGATAAATTGTATATAGAAATACTACTCTTTCATGGTACTTATCACATAAGTGATATCTGCTCAAGGAAATATGCTTGGAAAGTTTCACTTTTCCAAGTAACCCATTGGTAGCTCCTCTGATGAGATAGTCCCTGGTTAATATTATCCCTGGAAGCAAAAGCTGAACAATGCAGTTAACCCATGTGGAAGCCTTATTTTCTGCTTAATTCTCTTTCTTTTTTCAGGGGTGTGCCAGCCGTGGTGGACTTCGCTGCAATGCGTGATGCTGTGAAAAAGTTAGGAGGGGATCCAGAAAAAATAAACCCGGTCTGTCCTGCTGATCTTGTAATTGATCATTCCATTCAGGTTGATTTCAACAGAAGGTGAGAGTTTAGAATGAATTCCTGGGTTTTCTGCTTTGTGCAAAACCTTGGAATACAAGTCTTTTTTAAAAAACTATGTATCTGTACATAAATAGAAGAAGAAAATCATTAAAAGTATCTTTAAGAAAGCTCAAACAATATAGATTTTTCAGTGAAGATTTTTTTGGGGGGTGGCTTTTTTTAATCTTTTTTTTAATGCATTTACTTCTTGGGTCAAAACAGCCTGTGAGCCTGTGTTGGAGTACAGCTTGAAGTTTGGGTGACACACACACAGAGCTCTGCCACAGGAGCTTGTCAAGACAAGCATGTGTTTGAATTTAAAAGAGTTTGGGTTTTTTTATCCACTGGAAACTTACTTATTCCTTTTTGATCTTAAGTAACTGTTTCATGTCTGGCAATTCTGCCTCTCCACGTGGGTTTCCATAATGACTATCCCTTTTTTTACCTTCATTCCAAGTAGCAATGGAGTAATGGGCAATATCCTCTGTTCTCTTCCTGCCAGAATCCTCCATGCCAGCTTAAATCCTCCTCTGTTAAGAATTCCTCTCTCCTCAGCCTTTTCACCTGCCGGTTCTTCAGCTTGCTAGAGAACTTACTGTCTGCAGTGGGCCTCCTCTAGTCCTTGAAGGAGGTTGTCACTGGAGTTGCTCCCAAATGCATGTAAATAGCCACTTAATACACCAAACTGAGTGACATTGAAATTATCCTTGAGGCTCGGTGCCCATAGTTCAGTGGTTAGGGCGCCAGCCACATACACTGGAGCTGGTGGGTTTGAAGCCGGCCCGGGCCTCCTAAACAACGATAATAACAACTACGACCAAAAGATAGCCGGGCTCCTATAGTCCCAGCTAACTTGGGAGGCTGAGGCAAGAGAATTACTTAAGTCCAAGAGTTTGACATTGCTGCGAACTATGAGGCCACAGCCCTTGGGCACTCTACCGAGGGCAACATAGTAAAACTCTGTCTCAAAAAATAAAAAAAATAAAAAGGACAGAAATTAAGAAATTATCCTTGAGTTAAGTGAGAATCCTGCTAAATGATTTAGGTGGCCGTAACACCTTTAGAAAGGGAGAAACTGAATCTCTGAGGATAGTTGGATTTCTCTTTTTTGCTATCCTTTTGCCCTTGACATTCAAAGGTATACATATTAAATACTTTATCAAAGAAAACCTTTTACAGAAAAGAAAATCGAACATGTGAATATGTAGTTGCAAACTAGCTACTTAGGCCTGATTGTTTAACAGACTTTAAAATGAAGTACTTCTTAAGCACAATGCACATAGCATTTGTAACCTAGCCCATCAAAGAGATGACTGTCTAAATTCAGTGATATTAAGCAAGGCCAGTTATGGTGGCTCATGCCTGTAATCCCAGCACTTTGCCAGGAGCATCTCTTGAAGCCAGGAGTTTAAGACCAGCCTGGGCAACATAATGAGACCTCAACTCTACAAAAAAAAATAAAAGAAAGAAAGAAAAGAAAATTAACTGGTTGTAGTGATGCATGCCTGTGGTACTAGCTACTCGGGAGGCTGTGGCAGGAGGATTGCTGGAACCTAGGAGTTGGAAGTAAAAGTGGGATATGACCGCACCTCAGCAGTAGAGCAAGACACATCTCTGGGAAAAAAAAAAAGAAAGAAAGAAAAAAGAAAGTCAAGTAGCAATGGAGTAATGGGCAATTTTCCTGACTCAGTTTATTTTAATGAGCTTTTATCCCTAAATCTTATTCCACAAAAGCCTTTGCTTTAAATTAGAAGTGTTGGGAGTGAATCTTTGGGTTAAAATGGCATCAGGATATTAAACAGTGTTATGCATTTCCAGTCCCCTGTGAGATACACAGCCAGGGCTACTCTGTTCCATTTGTGTTTCTTTGGGGGCCCAGGCTGAAAGAAAAAGCAGTTGTCTGGTGATCAGAGAGGTTCAAGAGGGCAAGTGGAAATACATAACATCTCTTAGGGCAGTGGTTCTCAACCTTCCTAATGCTGCGGCCCTTTAATTCAGGGGCCACAGGTTGAGAACCACTGTCTTAGGGCCTTGATGAGGGCCAGCACAGAATCATTTCTGTTCACAGTGCCATTGATCAAAAGCATGTCACATGCTTGAGCTCAGAGTCTCGGCAGGGAAGTACAGTCTGTCTTTTGTAGAAATAACTACAAGATTGCCCAAAAAAGGTTTGGATACAGGGAGGGCAGTCAGGTACTATTAAGAGGCTAACATCTTGACCTAGAAGTGTGGTTACATAAAGTTGTTATCAGCTATCAGTGGAGAAGGAAATAACTCCTACATAAATGCTGGGAAAATTAATTATTTAGTGCAGGGAACAGTTCATATAAATTAAAGCATAAATGATTAAAAATTTTAGAAGAAAATTGAAGTATTTATGTATCACATGTCTTGATGAGAAGAACTTCCTAAGTTTAGAATCAATGAATGAGGCTGGGCGCAGTGGCTCACCCCTGTAATCCTGGGCTCTGGGAAGCTGATTACTTGATTGAGCTCAGGAGTTCAAGATCAGCCTGATCAAGCATGAGACCCCCATCTTTCCTAAAAACGGAAAAACCTAGCCAGGGATGGTGGTGCATGCTTGTAGTCTCAGCTACTAGGGAGGCTGAGGAAAGAGAATTGCTTGAACCCCAGAGTTAGAAGTTGCTGTGAGCTACAATGATGCCATAGCACTCTACCCAGGGCAGCAGAGTGAAACTCAATCTCAAAAAAAAAAAAAGCAATCAATAAAATAAACAAGGAAAAATGAAATAATGTAAAACATTGTAGATTTAGTGTAATGATTTCAATATTAAGGGGAAATAACTTGAAAAATACTGAAAAGGTTAATTATCCTTAATATATAAGAATGTGTGTAATCCATTTAGGAAAATAGTAAGACCCTGCAGATAAATGAGCAAAGGAAAGTGGACATTTCACAATAAAAGAAAATGTAAATGGTAGTAAATTAGTATATATAAAGCCTTTTTATTCAGTCTTACAAATAATAAAAAAGTAAAATAAATATTTGAGATACCACATTCTCTTATCAACATAGTTAAGATTAGAAAATGAGCATTAATTATGAAAGTGTTATAAGGAAAACACTTTTACACATAGCTGATAGTACCTATTTAGAAGTGACAAAACCAATATATATTAAGGCTTTAGAAGTTTCTATATCCTTCATCCTGGAATTTCTGCTTCTAAGCATACTCTTAATAGCTAAATTCAAAAAAAGCTGAATGGGAATTAAAGTCCATTAAAGTATTATTTATTGTCATAAATAATGACAGTACCATAAATAAAAATAATACCATAAATTGTTAAAATATTTATTTATAAAGGAAAGGCTAGAAATAGTCTATATGTCCAGTTAAGAAGAATTATTTGTTAAATTATTACATCCCTAAAGTGAATTATTAGGTAACCCGTACATTTTTATTTATGAAGTGTTAATAGCACTCTGAAGGTACTCATATTGCAGCTCAATGAACTAGATGCTACGTACTATATTGCATCTCAGCTGAATGGAAAGTTATACAGGGATTAAAAGATTGTAAAGAGGTGACGAAATGCTAAGCAGTTATCTCTGGAACTATAACTGGTGTACATTTTATAATAAGCTAATTTTTTATAGTTAAAAGTTATTGAAGAATATGGAACAAATTACTCAAAAGGAAACCAAAACACTTTTATTTACCTTCTTGGGGATTTAAATGGGTTCCATATAGCCTCAAAAGAAATGTAGAAAATTGTCATTCTCAAATGAATATTACCAACATCCAAACCAGATAAATTCAGCATAAAAAGAAATCCACTTTGTCCTCCAATGATGATTCTTGGAACAGATTGGATACTTGCCAGTTCTTCCCTTTCCTTTGGACTCTGAACCGTTCTTAGGCAACCTGTCCCTCCACTCCTGCCACTCCACCCCCTGCGTTTTTGTTCTAAATCACATGAACACAAATGTTTTTGTTTCGAAAGGAAGGTTTAAAAATACCCGTGTAAAATGTTCAGAAGTTATAAAAGTAGCTTCACTACATCATGCCCAACTTCATTTTTATTGGAGGCTTTCACTGATAATGATGAGTTTACCTTCATTTTGTTGGCCTAAGAGGGGAAGGTACTGGTGGGGGCAGAATTATAATTGTTTTCATGTCTAAAATCTATTGACTCAAAATTCAAAGAACTCACAGCCATTAATACATCTGTGTCATCACCAAGTTCACTGTAATTTCCTTTTTTCCCCCTTTTGACCTTGACTCTTTCAATTTTTTAAAGACTTTTTTTCATTTATACCATAGTTCTGAAAACATTATTATGAAAATAGCAAAATCCAGGGGTGAACTTCGACCCATACGGATCTCCAAATCTAGTAAACCCTCCCCCCCAGATATATGTAATCAGAGAGCATTTCTATTAGAAGTGTTTTCATTGGTGGTGTTTTGTTTTTACTTCTTGAGTTGTGGTTTTGCAATTCGACCTCTGGGTCTCTTTCCTCATTTTTTTAAAAAAACTAAATGTGATATATCTCAACCCTTGTGCAACTGTATTCTGTGAGCTTATTTCTAGCTCTATTTCCAGGAACGAGCTAAAAAAACTGGATAAGGGGTAGTGGTAAAGTGGTAAATGTCTCAGTGAAATATTTCTACGCTCTTGCCTGGTTTGAATAATACTGATTGGCCTCACACCATCTTTAGGAATTAAGGATCCAGTCTATACATTATTGTAATGTTTCACAAAGTTATCTCAGAAATAACATTTTTCCCCCAATAAGAACTTCATAACAATTTCTGACCACATTTCATGAGCGTGAAAACTAATTCCAATTGAAAGAGTTGTGAATTTTTGGAATTTCATTAAATGTGATTCTCAGAAATGGAACTATGTCCAGATCAGAATTCAAATTAAGGAGGTAAGAAGAAATTTCCTCTTTAGCCTGTGACACATTTACTATCACAGACCTTATTGAAAGCTCACTAGATTAGGCTAATTTAGGGAGGTTCTGAGTAGTAGAAAAATCTGAATACAAGGTCTGTTTATTCCCTCTAATAACTAGAACCAACCTAGTTGAACCACCCTGAGTATAATAGATATTTTGTTTTTCTGAGTAAGTAAGTCTTTGCCTGGAATTACTATGTCAGGAAATAGTCCAAGCATTTCTAGCTTCTGTTTGTTCTGTGAATTTGTTGCTCTGTCAAACTGATGTTCCTAGCATTTCCTGGGGTAAACATTCCCTGTCCGGTCCCACTTACACTCTGAGACACTCTGACGTCCTCTGATACTGGAGGGAAGAGGACCAGGAATAATGACCAGAAGCCCAGAAGTGCTCAAAGGATAGCAGAAGAGATGGGAGTACCAGAACAGGGCCCACTTGTGGTTAAGAATCTCACCTGTGTTTGGTAGGAATCTCTGGGTCAGAGATGCTTTCCTTTCTTTTGTAAATTAAATCCACTTAACAGACCTGCTATGTGACAGTATAGTTTAGAAGAAACAGGATAGTTTAGAAGAGGAGAAAACTTAGTGAACTCTAACCTTCATGCATTTGGGAAGTATAGTCCCCACAGAGAGGGAGGGGAAATAATCTTTACCTAGGCAGTCAGAGGCTGTCCAAGGAGCATCGCCTGATCTGGATCCTGACACGTGTTTACCAGGGAGAGAAGAGCTGGAAGAGGCACTCTATTCAGAGAGAATAGTGTGGAAAGGTATGAGAAGAGTGCAGCTTGGGGGAGAGTGTGAGGGCTGCAGGTGTGGCTGAAGCTGAAAGTAGAAGGGTAGGAAAAGGTTTGCAAAGGAAAGTGGAGGTCATATTAGAAGGCTTGGTTTTTTAAGACAAGGAATGTGTAGCTTAATAGTGGTAAATGGCTCGGCGCCTGTGGCTCAACAGGCTAAGGCGCCAGCCACGTACACCTGAGCTGGCAGGTTCAAATCCAGCCCGGGCCCGCCAAACAATGATGGCTGCAACCAAAAAATGGCCAGGTGTTGTGGTGGGCGCCTGTAGTCCCAGCTACTTGGGAGGCCGAGGCAGGAGACTCGCTTGAGCCCGGGAATTGGAGGTTGCTGTGAGCAGTGATGCCACAGCACTCTATCCAGAGTGACATCTTGAGGCTCTGTCTCAAAATAAATATATATATAAAAAAAAAAATAGACAGTGGTAAAGCCAGCGTGGGTGCGGTGGCTCACTCCTGTAATCCTAGCACTCTGGGAGGTTGAGGTAGGAGAATTGTTTGAGCTCAGAAGTTTGAGACCAGCCTGAACAGGAGTGAGAACCATCTCTACTAAAAATAGAAAAATTAGCTCAGTATTGTGGTGGGCACCTGTAGTCCCAGCTACTCCGGAGGATGAGGCAAGAGGATGGCTTTAAGTCAGGAGCCTGAGGTTGCTGTGAGCTAGGCTAACTCCATGGCACTCTAGTCTGGGCAACAGAGTGAGACTCTGTCTCAAAAAAACAAACAAAAAAAGAAAGCGGGAAGCCCTTGCCAGCGGTAGATACAACCTGGGCTATAATGATTTGTATTTTATAAAAGTGATTCAGGTGACAACACAAAAGATGGGCTGAATGACTGAAAGGACACCTAGTTGGGAGGCTGTTTCTGGAATACTTCCATAGCTGAAGGAACTAAGTGGTGGGAGAAGAGGTCGTTAGCTGAGATGTGGATAGACAGGGAAGAGGGGCAGAGTTGACCTGTGGAGTCTGTGGTGCCTGAGTATTCCTGATGCAAATGCCTAGGATGTAGTGGAAACGCACATCTGCACCTGAAGAGACGGGGGGAAGGGCGGGAGGGATGGAGCCCCCAGCCTGTATTGAGAAGACGGCGGAGACGAGGTCTTTGAGGAGGAGCTGCATCTCGTCCAGAGGCTCTGGGCATTTGCATCGGGCGTCTGCTCCCGGGTCCTGCCTTGTTCCGCTGCACCAGCGTCTCTCCTCTCCCTGCATCTTCCTGAACATGTACACACATTCACTGACACTTCTGCTCTTAGGCAGGGATCACAGACTTTGTCTGTGAAGGGCCAATAATAAATGTCTTAGGCCTTGCTGGCCACATATTCTTTCCATCACATGTTCTTCTTTCCCCCCAACATTTAAAAATGTAAAAATCATTCTTCTTTTGAGGACCAAGCATACATGGACATTGGGCTGAGTTAGGCCCATGGGCCATACTTTGTGTCCCCCGTTGTCAGGTATCAGGAAGTGATCCCATTAGAAAAGATTGATGCTTGTCTTGGAGAATATTTGCATCAAGAGAAAAAGAGAGAAAAGATCACTATGGCAACTGAATGTGTTTGTTGTGAGGTAAATCCTACTCATGGGCTTCCAGGCCTTTTCTTCCCAGGGAGTGCCTGCCCCTCGTCATTGTCTGGCCAACTCACTGTCATCCTGCAGACTACACCAATGTCATTTCCTTCTGGAAAGCATTCAGGACCTCCTGGTCCAAGTTAATGCCCTTTCTGAGTGTTCCCAGGGCACCGTGTGCTTCCCGTCTTAGGCGTTACCTGGGTGCTCTCGGTATCTGTCACCTGAGCTCCAGGTGGGCAGGGAGCAGCTTCTGCACTGTGGTGTTCCCAGCACGCAGCACACATAGATTCTCATAAATTACGGTGAAGGGAGAGTGGGAGAGGAGTACAGTGGGTAAGGCAGGGACCCCAGGTCATAGCTCTAAGATTTACCAGTCACCTGGCTTTGGACAAGTTGTCTAACCTTTCTGTGCTGCCACATCTGTACGCCGAGGACGACAGTCCCATGTACGGGAGGAGGAGCTGTGGCAGTTGAATACAGCACGGAGGGCTGATAGCCTAATGTGGCCCTTCAGCTCCTCCTGTTGTAATACATTGTAGTATTATTGTGCTAGTGGTGGTCATTACCACTACCACCATCATTGCCACGTCTCTGTAATTACTACCTATTCCACACTGGTTATGTGTAGGGGTAGAGAGAACTCTGGAGTCAGACTGCCCAAGTTCCACTTTGAGTTCTTCCCTTTTCCAGTGGTTCTATACTGAGAAAGTTTATTAACCTCTCTGTGTCTCCAATAGCCATTAGTTGTACCTAGATTCAAAGAGTTATTATAATGACTAAATGAGAAAATTAATGTAAAGCATTAAGAATAGTGGCTGGTACCTAGTAATGTCAATTAAGTGTTAATTATTATCTTAGTTAATGAAATCTGACTTTGATCTTAGCTGTTAATTTTGTTCTTTCCTATGTTCACCTAATCCTATGATATATAGTTCACGAGCATCGTCTGTGTGCCAAATCTTCAGATTTGCGACTGCTCAAATGAATTACTCTTTCTTGACTCAAAATAATGCAATTTATATAAAGATCCTGGAATCTTCTTGGTTCCCGCATTGTCACGATGGACTGAATGACCTTGAATAAATCTCAGCGTGTAATCTGTGGTTTGCTGTTGTTGGGTGGCACCATCCTCCTCATACACCTCTGTCTGACAGACTAAGCCTCTTGCCATTGCTGGTTTCCCATCTCCCAACATAAACATATGGAAATTTCAGCCTAGACACAGCCCGGCTCAGAGAGCTGTTACAGGGAGGTCACGGATGAGAAATGAGCACAGAAACAAAGGGTCTTTAAACATCCCCGCTGCTGTTGTCATATAAATGTCATGAGTCTGTTGCTGAGAGGCAGACTTCTTGATTACATTAATTTAGCTTGAATTACAGTGATTCTTTCCTTTCACTAGTTACTTTCTCTTTTCTACATTGTAGTTGTCATGTATGAAATTCATGGTAGCACTCGGCAAGCCTGCAGATGCAATTTATTTTTTAATTCATCACCAGCTAATTTGGCCAAATAGCATTGTAAGCCTCAAAATTTATATATTTCATTTTTCTCCCTGACAGGGCAGACAGTCTACAGAAGAATCAAGACCTGGAATTTGAGAGAAATAGAGAAAGATTTGAATTTTTAAAGGTATGGGCAGTGTTTGATTCTGCTGTTTGGTTTTCTGTATACATGGAGCACAAGGCAGAGGCGCCAAGGAGACGGGCTGAGTAACCGTACCAGGCATGTTCTTAGTGTTCTTTCCGTTTCTCAATTCTAGTGGGGTTCCCAGGCTTTCCACAACATGCGGATTATTCCCCCTGGCTCAGGAATCATCCACCAGGTGAATTTGGAATATTTGGCAAGAGTGGTGTTTGATCAGGATGGATATTACTATCCAGACAGCCTCGTGGGCACGGATTCGCACACTACCATGATTGATGGTTTGGGCGTTCTTGGTTGGGGTGAGTCTTCTTCTGGGTTTCTGTGTCATCCCTATATATGCTGTTCTCGGGCATGTACCTACTTCACTTTGATGCTGTTACCTCCCAGTAGCATGAATATGCATGACCACAAGTATCAGAGAGATACTTTTACTTTTGTCTGTTTTATTCACTGCTGTTTTTCCAGTATCCAGAAAAGCACTTTACACTTAGATGCTCCCTGATTACGAACTAGAAGAAAATATTTTTAGCATAAATGAAAATCACTTGGGGTGTTATTCTTGGAGACTCCTGAAGCCTACACTCCTTTAGGTGTGGCACTGAGGGGATTTTTTTTTTTTCTTTTTGAGACAGAGTCTCAAGCTGTCTCCCTGGGTAGAGTGCCATGGTGTCACAGCTCAGCCTCAAGTAGGCAATTCTCTTGCCTCAGCCTCTCAAGTAGCTGGGACTACAGGCGTCCGCCACAACGCCCGGCTATTTTTTGGTTGTAGTTGTCATTGTTCTTTGGCAGGCCTGGGCTGGATTCGAACTAGCCAGCTTCGGTGTATGTGGCTGGTGCCCTAACCACTTGAGCTACAGACACCGAGCCTTCTCTGAGGGGATTGTGATACAAGTATTTGGGAGGATACACTTTGAGAAACACTTGTTAAAAATTTTGTAGAAAGAAATAGAGATAAAATAATTGCTCTTTATAGATACATAACACAACTCTATACCTGTTAAACATTATAGCTGGGTTTATTACCTGTTAATAACACTGAGTTTGTATCTGAGAGATACAGGGGAATAATGAAAGCATTACTCTGGTCATGCATTCTTTGCAGGTGTGGGGGGCATCGAAGCAGAAGCTGTCATGCTGGGTCAGCCAATCAGCATGGTGCTTCCCCAGGTGGTTGGCTACAAACTAATGGGAAAGCCCCACCCTCTGGTAACATCCACTGACATCGTGCTCACCATTACCAAGGTAAGGGTGTCCTGCCTCTTCTGTGGTCTTCGAAAACCACACTGACAAACAGGGACGAAATATATATATTATATATATATATTAGTATATATATATAATAATATATATCTATATATTATTATATATATTATATACCAGAGGCTCCCTTGGTTTTTGTGTGCTCTAGAAATTCTGGGAAACTTATTATATTGATGATTTTAAAAGGAGATGAGATGATTTTAAAAGGAGATGAGATAAGGGGAGTTCTGTGTTTATGTTTAAACAAATTTTTTCCTCTCTTTTTCCCTTCTTTTCCAACTTTTATTTTTCTTTTTTTATTTGCTTGTTTCTTTTTCTTTCATTTTTTAAAAAAATTTTAAATTTTTTGTGTGGTTATGTTTAGATAATTTGTTCATTTTACTCTCTGTTCCTGCATGGATCTTTTTCTTCAATTTTTATTAAATTATGAAATAGTTTAAATACACAGAAATTAAAATGACTTTCATATACTTATCACTCAGATTTTTTTTTTTTTTTTGAGACAGAGTCTCTCTTTGTCACCTTAAGTAGAGACTGTGGTGTCACAGCTCACAGCAACCTCAAACTCTTGGGCTTAAGTGATTCTCTTGTCTCAGCCTCCCAAGTAGCTGGGACTACAGGTGCCTGCCACGATGCCCGGCTATTTTTTTGTTGCAGTTGTCCTTATTGTTTAGCAGACCCAGGCCTGGTTCGAACTTGCCTGTCTCAGTGTATGTGGCCAACTCCCTAACCACTGAGCTATGGGTGCCGAGCCTTATCACCCAGATTTAACAGATGATGACATTTTGCCATATTTGCTTCAGAGTTCTCTCTATATATTTTTAAAGAAATATTATGCAATTTTTTTTGACTAAAGCTATGTTTGCCATTCCTAAAAATAGTCATCATCCTGAGGTTGTGAGAATCATTCTCATGCATATGTTTATACTTTCACTGCATTTTTTTCACATAGCTCCTCTTTAACAAATTGGTTTCATGAATAGTATTTGACTTTTTTTTATTCTCGTCTCTGTGTTGTAAGTTATATTATTATAACTGATATTTCTCCAAGCTGTAAAATAAAAGTTTTGCTCGTTAGCTGGGAAATTATATTTTTTGTGTGTGATTTGCTTATTTGCAGAAAGGCCATTTTATTTTGAGACACAGTTAGAAAAACAATGTTTTTTTATTACCACAAACACAATTTTTTATGGTTTTATAGTTTGGAGGCTTAGGGTTTTTTGCATAAACACTATATTATTAAAGGCCAAAAGAAGTTTCCTTTTGATTTACTCTTTGAAATTTGGAGTTGAATTTATTTCAACACAGCTTATCACAAAGGCCTATACACTCTTTTTAAAGATATGGAATAATATAGAATTTGCTCACAAAATTTGACGGAATTCCCTATCACCCAAAGAGCCTATCTATGTGGTTGGTTGTCCACAGCCAGTGACACTGGCTTCATGCAGAGCTGTCAGTCACTGGGGCCTCACTCCTGGCTGATGTCTTGTGTGGAAAAGATCTGGCAAGTCAGATATAGGGACCTTTGGGTTACATTTGGCTTGAACTTGTAGCCAGAATATTATTCATTATACCTGTGAAAACAAGTCATTTTCTTATTCTAGTGCAAGTAATTCATTTAGGTTGAAAGAATTTATGAATAATATTTAGTACTTCTAGTGATCTCATTAGAGAGAGAAAGAGAGTGTTACTCACTTTGAAAAACTTTTCTTAGTGTTATTTGCATTTTTGGCATACTTTTTCTTTGGTTTTCTAAATAAGAATTATTCTGACATAATCTTAAATTTATAGGAGAGTCAGTTAGTATAAAGATACTACAAGAATTTCTGTTATTTTTCTCCCAACTTCCTGTAATGTTAACATCTTATAAAAGATGTTATTTATAAGCATTTTTAATGGCACATTTATCAAAACTAAGAAGTTAACATTGGTATGGCACTCTTAACTAAAGTACAGACTAAACTAGTTTTTTTTCAGTAGTGTCCCTTTTCTGTTCCAGGACATCATGTTGCCTTTAGCTGGCATTGGTTTTTAAATTTCATTTTTTAAAGTAATCAAAAATTTGTTGGAGTAATTTATTGTTTGTGTTTATTCACAAGGCTATTTTATAAGAATTGCAAAATAATATTCTGCCTTTTAGATGTAGGCTGTCAAATCTCAAGCTTTTCTGTTGTTTCTGCTACTCAGCACCTCCGCCAGGTTGGAGTAGTGGGCAAATTTGTTGAGTTCTTCGGGCCAGGAGTAGCCCAGTTATCCATTGCCGACCGAGCTACAATTGCTAACATGTGTCCAGAGTACGGAGCAACTGCTGCCTTCTTCCCAGTTGATGAAGTTAGTATCAGGTACCTGGAACAGACAGGTAAGTACATAAAGGACTGCGAAAGCCAGGGGCTTTTGGTGGAAGTTTCGTGGAACACTGAGAATCTGCCTTCTGTCTCTGCCCTGCAGAATGCAGGGGGTTAGTCACACCTTTTTTTTTCCTCTGTGGAGCCAAGATGGATTATAGGGATTTAAGAAGGTGTGAAATAAGAGATGGTACATAGTGTGGCCAATAAAATGTTCTCAGACACTCTGGAAGCCTGGATGCTTACTATGATATTTAGTGCTAGTTTTTTGACATTAAACAAGTGATCTTAGTATGGTACCTACTATCTTTGGGCTGCCTGCTGTGTACCAGGCACTTGATGCATTTGCTGTCATGCTCTTTACAGATCTGTAGGATACATTGAATGATTAGTTAATTAATAAGAGGGAAAACTGATGATTAGAGAAATGTTGTCTTCCCAAGGCTCCCACATAGTAGAGCCAGAATCCAAGCTGCATGGCTCCAAAGAGGGACAGTGCTCTCCAGCGCCCTTTGCGTTGCCCAGAAGGTAAAATGAGAGATAGCATATAATGGCATTTTAAAAGGTTGACAGATCTTTAACTCTTTCTATATTTACTTAGACATTTGACTTTTAACTTTGAGAAAGCTTTTATTTTAGTGTCTCAAGTTTATTTTAGTAACATTAAAGTCATTCAGTCATCCATTTAACGAATTATCAATATCCAATCCAGTTCCCAAAGATACAGCAGTGAACAAGATAGATAAAGTCCCTGCCCCCTCAGAACTTCTGGTGAGGGAGAAAGGAACAAATGTACAGCTGCATAAGTGCGCTAATGCACAAGAAAGCAAGGGAGTGGGTGAAAGTCCCTGAGAGTGCTTTTTGTATTATAAGAAGGTCAACAAAGGGCCCTTGAAAGTAAAATTTGAACAGATGTCTAAGAGAAGGGATGAGCCATGGGAGGGGTTTCATGTACATTTTATAGACTCTTAGTAAATCTAAGTCTTCTCCCATGGCCTGAGGAAACTCTACTGGAAATAGTAAAGATTATGATGAAGTTTATTTTCTTTAAATGTTTTTGTTAAATATAACAACATTGGAATTGATTAATACATCCTTGTGCCTCAAAGCATTTGAAATGAAAAAGATGCAGAGCTAAAAGAACAGAATGAGGCTGGGTGCGGTGGTTCATGCCTGTAATCCTAGCATTCCGGGAGTCCGAGGCGGGTGTATTACATGAGCTTACAGGTTTGAGACCAGCCTAAGCATGAGCGAGGCCCTGTCTCTAAAAATAGCCGGGCATTGTGGCGGGCACCTGTGGTCCTAGCTACTCAGGAGGCTGAGGCAAGAGAATCACTTAAGCCCAAGAGTTTGAGGTTTCTGTGAGCTGTGACACCACGGCACTCTACCAAGGGTGACAAAGTGAGACTCTGTCTCAAAACAAAACAAAACAAAAGAACAGAATGAATAGTTGAGGAAACCAGCCTAAATGTGGGAAGGAATGACACACTGGTAAGGGCAGAAGAGCTGTAGAATAAATCCCAAGGGAAGATTAGGCTGCTGGAGATGGCCACTGAACTTCGTGATCTAGTGCCAAATGCGTAAATTGGAGCAAGCATTCTGCTGCAGAAGAGACAGCCCTTTCTCATACACAATAAAGTATAGTGAACAATTGACTCCACAATAGGGCATGATAAATATAGTAATGAAGCTCTTATACCTGTCTTTTATGAGGTCCATGCTAAAAACTGATGCCTTCACAGTTTAAGAAAAAGACAAAAAATTCTGATCTACGGTGGGTCCAAAAATCACATGTTCAGTCTCACTTAACTGTCAGAGAAATGGATGGACTGCACATGCATTGAACGTATTTGGTATTATCTCTTACACCATGATCGTGATAAGAATTAAATAGCAGAGGTTTCAGAGTCATATTCCTGGTGATACAGCATTGGAGTTAAGACCTTGAGCTTTGGCATCAAACTCAAGTTCAGATCCTGGATCTGCCATTTTCTGGCTATGTTCCATGGAAAAATTACTTAATCTTCTTTAGCTACCATTTCCTCATCTATAAATGAGAATTCCAATTGTACTTGTCTCACAGGGTCATGATAAGGGTTAGAGATTGAGATAATGCATTCAGAACATTTAGCACACAATGCAGGAGGCACACAAAAAGTGCTTAATGGCATGGGGTGGGTTGGGTTATTATTTTAAATATAAGAATGTGGAATGCTGAAAGTCTTTATGGCCAGTTGAAAGTAGACACATACGTGTGCTTTGACAGTTAGCTTAGGTATAGGATCATTATAATTAAGGGCTGTGATCAAAAAGAGAGGGCGGCCAGGGAGGTGGCTCACACCTATAGCCCTGGCACTTTGGGAGGCTTAGGTGAAAGGATTGCTTGGGGCCAGGGGTTTGAGGTTGCAATGTCTAACTCTAGCCCAGACAACAGGGCTGTCTCAAATAAAAAAACAAACCTAAAAAGCAAAAAGTGGAGGAGTACTGTAGGTAGAACCAGAATCTTTTTCAGATACTGGTTACTTTGTTAGGAACAACACATCAGTTAGTGACCTCTCACAAAAAGCAGCATCAGCTAGGGAGTGAGACTGTTAGCCTGGAAGCTAAAGTATCAACAGTTCTTGGGGGGGCTGTTTGAGTGAAACATACATAACTTACTTGTGTAACTTCTGTTGGAAGTATTAATTTATAGTCTTTAACCAGGAAATATTAATATTTGTTACATGTTACTTCTTAACATGCCATTTAGGTCGTGATGAAAAAACAATAAAGCACATTAAAAAATATCTCCAGAGTGTCGGAATGTTTCGAGATTTCAATGACCCTTCTCAAGACCCAGACTTCGCCCAGGTATGAGAGTGCCTTCCACAGAGCACTGTGTTTCTTCCTCCTGAGGCCTACGATTTTACTTGCATGAGTTTTTCCTTGGAGGTGGGTGGGAGGGTAGTGGTATACTTGTAAGTCACTGCCAACTTTTGCAGGAGAACAGAATGTTAAAAGGCTGAAAAATCCAAAGGATAGGGAAATTGTAAACATACATATCAATTCGTAGTAGTATAACGTCTTAAGGTTCCTACTGGCCTAATCAGTGCGAGCTGAGCTTGTTCCCTCTTCTGAGCTGCTGCTTCACAGTCTTATGTGGAAGACCACTGAAAGACTTTACCCGAGGGCCAAGCGCTGTTTAAAGGCTAAACCCATCATTATTATAGATCTAGAAAGAACAGAAGGTACAAACCTATCAGTTCTATTTATCCAGAGATTGACCTTAATTTTCTAGGATGCAAACTGAGCCCACATATTTTTAGACAGCCAAGGTTGGAGGGTAAACTGGACCTGTGACCCTTGTTTTTGTTACATATTATATCAGGGGAAGGAAATATTTAGTTAGACTAAGACCCATTTCCTGGATTGATGACTTAATGGATGCATCTCTCTCAAATCACCCTAGAAGTATAATGGTTTATGCTTCATTTCAGTAGAAAACCTATCTCAAGCCAAACTTAACCAGTAAAAAGCATACAAACTGCTTTCTGAGGACGGACTGGTGGAAGACCCTGGGCGGCACCTCCAGTGTCCACCTTGATCTTTCTAGGAGGCAGCAAGGCCTCCTGTCTCACTCTACCTAAGGGCCCATCTTGATCTTGGGAAATTAAACCACTTAAGTGGTTAATTAAGTGGTTATTAATTAAAATAAACAGTGGCTTTTTTATTTTTGAATGTGGTAGTTTTGATTAATTGCTTATTTCTATTGTGATATTTAAAATTCTTTGGCATGCCTTGTCATTCCTCTTTGTAGGTATAATGTGAATTACCTGATTTCTTTTGGGTGAACAGGTTGTGGATTTAGATTTAAAAACAGTAGTGCCTTGTTGCAGTGGGCCCAAAAGGCCTCAGGACAAAGTTGCTGTGTCTGACATGAAAAAGGACTTTGAGAGCTGCCTTGGAGCCAAGGTAGGGGCCTGAAGAAGTTAAACTCCTCTGACCCCACCCCGTGCCTTGTTTCTGTCCACTCAATGATGACTCTTTGCAGCCTGGTGCTGAAGGTTCTCTACTCCTTTCAGAAGTTAATGACACAGCCATTAGCTACAGACCACACAGCTTCTTAGAGCACACACCCTGTAAACACAACTCAACCCACCTTTCTCGGCCTATCTCCTTTTTGCTTGACTCTGGCCACGTTATTTACTCTCCTTACCCAAGCTTTTCAGGCCACACCCTGCCTGTCTCTTCCTCATTACATGTCCTGGTATGTAAAAGTCACCTCAGATACCAGCTCCTCTGCAGCGTGGCTTCAGAATCTCATAGCAGAAAGTCATCTTTCCTTTGTTTAAAATTTCCTGGCCCTTGGTCTGAAACTCTCTTGATGATGTTCCATATTCTTCAGCTTATATTGTTGGTACTTTACTTGCACGTATGATTTCTCTTACCAGACTTTGTGTTTGAGAATAGGATTGTGTCTTAATCTCCTTGGTATCTCAAAGTACCTAGCATATTTTATGCTACATAGTAGATTTTGACTTATCCAAATAAATGGATAAGAGGTACAATGGGTTTTATCTGGTGAACATCAGCATTATACCAAATGTTTAGCTGTAGTTTGTATTATTATTTTTCTGTTTTGAGACAGATTCTTACTCTGTCGCCCTGTGTAGAGGGGCTTGAGATAATAGCTCACAGCATCCTCAAATTCTTGGCTCAAGCAATCCTCTTGCCTTAGTCTCCCTAGTAGCTGGGACTACAAGCACCCGCTACAACAGCTGGTTATTTTTAGATACAGGGGTCTCACTCTTGCTCAGGATGTTCTCAAACTCTTGAACTCAGGCAATCCATCAACTTTGGGTTTCCCAGAGTGCTGGGATTACAGGTGTGAGCCACCGCTCCCGGCCTATGTACCTTGCATTATTGATTATGATTCACTGGTCAAAATAGTACTTTCCCTAAATTTCCATAAGGCTAAAAGCAGAAGCCTCAGTCAGTTTGTATCCATTAAACTTTACAGTAAGGACATTGAGTTTTATTTAGACTAACCTTGAACTAAATTTAGCAGTTTCATTTTTGAGGGGGGAAGGAGATAATTATTCAGAAATCATGACTGCATATTATAAAGATATAAAAAGAATAAAGACAAGTTTAATTCTTCTGTAGCATTTCAGAGTTTGCTGGCAGAAATATTTATGTTTTGTTAAAAATTGGCCTTTAAGAGCGGCGCCTATGGCTCACTCAGTAGGGTGCTGGCCCCATATACTGAGGTTGGCGGGTTCAAACCCAGCCCCCGCTGAACTGTGACAAAAAAATAGCAGGGCATTGTGGCATGCACCTATACTCCCAGATACTTGGGAGGCTGAGGCAAGAGAATTGCCTAAGCCCAGGAACTGGAGGTTGCTGTGAGCTGTGTGACGCCATGGCACTCTACCAAGGGCGATAAAGTGAGACCCTATCTCTACAAAAAAAAAAAAAAAAAATTGGCCTTTAAGAGTGTGGGCGTGGTTGCTCACGACTATAATCCTAGCACTCTAGAAGGCCAAGGCAGGTGGATTACGTGAGCTCAGGAGATTGAGACCAGCCTGAGCAAGAGCTAGACCCAGTCACTACTAATTACAGAAAAACTAGCCTGGCATTGTGGCGGACTCCTATAGTCCCAGCTATTTGGGAGGCTAAAGCAGGGGGATCATTTGAGCCTAAGAGTTTTAAGGTTGCTGTGCGCTGTGACGCCATGGCATTCTACCAAAAAAATAAAAATAAAAATAAAATAAAAATTGGCCTTTAAAATTATAGTTATCAAAGTACTCCTTCTTCCTAAGTGAGAACTTTTGACCACATATATATTTTTTCCATGGCAAGATATATATATCTCGTATATATTTTTTTCTTCCTATGTAATATTTTTTTTTCTTCTATAGCAAGGATTTAAAGGATTCCAAGTTGCTCCAGACCATCATAATGACTGTAAGACATTTATCTATAATAAGAGTGAATTCACGCTTACTCATGGTTCTGTGGTGATTGCTGCCATTACTAGCTGCACAAATACCAGTAACCCATCTGTGATGTTAGGAGCAGGTGAGTGAGTGTCTTTGACTCCATCCTCACAGTTATGTGGACATGGTGGTGGAACTCTCCCAAGACATGACCCAAGGTCTTAGCTGAGTTCCACATGTAATTAGTTCCCTGAACCTTATCTTTTCCAGAAACAGAGATTTATTGGCCCAGATATATTTGCACAGTAGATAGCGTCTAAAGCAAAGTAATTAATTAAAATAGAATACATAATGCATAATAGTCTTTCTCTTGGGAATTAACACAGAAAATAAGTAGAAGAAAGCAAAGCAAGCTGAATTTCTAGTAAAGCCCTAGAATCTTGGGTCAGATTATCATGTCACAGACTTTGTTCTATCAGGTTTTGATTTAGATGTGTTGGCAAATGCATCTGAGTTAGGGCACTTTGTTCTAATCAGGTTTTGATTTAGATGTGTTGGCAAATGCATCTGAGTTAGGGCACGGGGCAGTGGTGCACCTAGCCTGTTATGCAATTCTGGTTAAGTAGTTAATGTTTACATGCAGGCTTTCACTAACATTAAGTCTTTAGAGGTTACAAGTTTTTAGCCATCCCCAGGAGTATTTCTTACGTCTGTAGACAGAGTCAACAGTTCTTTTTTATGAAGCAGGCATGGAAATAAGGAAAACCCTCTTTGTCTGAGTCTTTCTTTTGCCACCTAAACTTTCTTTGTCTGGAGCAAGCCAGTCTTCTTAGGACAAGTCACCAGCTTTTCTGTAGTTTTTAGTCCCTTGGTACTCCACCCCCACTTTTTTTCCTACTTGTGTGATACTTCCTGAGACAGCACAGTGTTCCAGGAACAGCCTCTGTCTCTGCCAAAATCCAATGGCCCAAGATGCTCCACTTCAAGAAATATCTGAAGACTAGATTTTTACTTCTCAGCTGACTATTCTCTGCCAGCCAGTACACAGTTGATATATTATACTTTCAGAAAGGGACCCTCTCTAATTATGATTTTCATCCAGATCAAACATAATTAGAAAGATTACCTCTAAAAATTAAAACCTATTTTGTAATATATTTATAAGTAATATATTTATCACTTTTTTATAAAAAGGAAATGTATCTCTTCCTGGAACTGTAATTTTGAGTTTACCGCGTCATGTGAATAAATTTGGGCCAGTGAGCTTTCTGTGCGGCAGCAGGAATGGCAGTGAGTGCCGTCACGAAGGGGCTTTGTCAGGCTGTGGCAGGAAATGCAGACTGAAAAATCAGGCTCGTTCCTGCAGTGTCCCTGGCACCTGCCGCAGGCAGCCACCCACATTTTGTGTTTACCATTTCACAGGACTGTTAGCAAAGAAAGCTGTGGATGCTGGCCTAAACGTGAAGCCTTATATCAAAACTAGCCTGTCTCCAGGGAGTGGTGTGGTCACCTACTATCTGCGAGAAAGTGGAGTCATGCCTTATCTGTCTCAGCTTGGGTGAGGGAGAGTTTTCTTTCATACTGTTGTTTTGTTGCATTTTATTCATGTATATTGCTACGTCACCTTATAACAGGTATGCCCTTATCTGATGCTGTCTAATTGCATAATATTATATTAGATGGTAGATAAACTTCACCCCTTGCATTCCAACTAAATAGGGCCTGCTTTTGTTCAGTTGTGCTGGTTGTTCCTCGTACGAGGGTGCCCTCTAAGGGCAGACCAGAGACTAAACTGAGCCCGGGCTCTGCTGTGGTGCTGCACTCTCCTAAAGGCGCCGGCTGACTTTTCTCATTTCTCCCAAGGTGTGAGATAACAATGGCTCTGCAGCTAACAGTCTGCCTTTTGGTGTAAAAATAATTATTTACAATAACTAAAAGCATTCTAATTCCTGAGGCAAATATGTTTTGAAAAATCTGTCCTTGGATGATTTTATCCTTGTTGGAACATCACAGAATGTACTTATAGGAACTTAGATGGTATTGCCTACTGCACACCAAGGCTATATGGTATAGCCTGTTGCTCCTAGCTGCAAACCTGTACAGCATGTTACTGTATTAAGTACTGTAGGCAATTGTAACACAGTGCCATTTGTTTATCTAAACATATCTAAACATGGAAAGATACAATAAAAATATGGTATAAAAGATAAAGAAGAAGTGGTACACCCTCTTACCAGGAATGGAGCTTCCAGGACCGAAAGTTGCTCTGGGTGAGTCAGTGAGTAGTGAGTGAATGTGAAGGCCTAGGATGTTACTGTACACCACTATAGACTTTATAAACACTGTATAGGCTATACTAAATTTATAAAATATGTTTTCCTACTTTAGTAGTAAATTAAACTTAGCTTAACTTTTCTACTTGATAAATTTTTTGACTCATATGCAATAACAGCTCAAAACACAAACACATTGTACAGCTGTACCAAATATTTTCTTTATATCCTTATTCTTTTCTTTTTTATTACTTGGAATTCATCATGGGTACAAAGAATTAGGTTACACTGATTGCATTTGTTAGGTAAAGTTCCTCTGATAATTGTGACCTGCCCCCAAGAGGCGTGCCTACACCGTGGCCCCTTCCCCCCTCCCTTATCCCCTCTCCCGGCTACCCCCCACTTTGTATTAGCTCATCTACTGCCTTCATATTAGAATTGAATACATTGGATTCCTGCTTCTCCATTCTTGTGATGCTTTACTAAGAAGAATGTGTTTCAACTCAATTCAGGTTAATATAAAAGATGTAAAGTTTCCATCTTTTTTAATAGCTGAATGTTTATATCCTTATCTTTTTTTTTTTTTTTTTTTGAGACAGAGTCTCACTATGTCACCCTCGGTAGAGTGCCATGGCATTACAGCTCATAGCAACCTCAAACTCTTGGACTTAAGCGATCCTCTTGCCTCAGCCTCCCAAGTAGCTGGGACTACAGGCACCCACCACATCACCTGGCTAGTTTTTGGTTGCAGTTTTCATTGCCAAGGCTGGATTCGAACCTGCCAGCCTTGGGGTATGTGGCTGGTGCTGTAACCACTGTGCTATGAGTACTGAGCCTATAGCCTTATTCTATAAGCTTTTTTCTATGTTTAGAATCTAATTCTTTTTAAACTTTTTTGGTTAAAAACTGAGACACACACTGACACATTAGCCTGCACCTAGGTCAGGATCATGAGTATCATCATCTTCCACCTCCACAGCTTGTCCCATTATGAGGTTTCCAGGGACACTAACACACATGCAGCTGTCATTTCCTGTAATAATGATAAATACTCCTGAAAAACCTGCCCAAAGCTGTTTTGCAGTTAGCTTTTTTTTTTTAAGTAACAAGTATACTCTAAAATAATAAAAAGTCATCATAGTGTGTCTATTTACAACAGCATACTGAGGGATGCAATGCATTGTAATTAGAATACCTACAGTGTTACTAGGTGACAGCAACTTTTCATCTCCATTATAATGAGACCAGTAATTACATATGGACTGTCGTTGACCAAAATGTCTGCAGTGCCTGACTATACTAGTTGCCACATATAATTTCTCCAATTTTCGTGTTATTCCTAATGGGGATAACCTGCATTTTATTCATGTGTCTCATAAAATTCAAAGTTCCCTGGGATTATATAATAATAGTGAAGAGAGACATTAAATAGCATATCTAGTTTCAGCTTGTAAAAATTCTAGATCATACAGATCAGCTCCTTTCTGTAAGTAAAAACCGTGAGTAGTAGTCTGAGATGTGCAGTGTCAGATTGTCCTGGAGAGGGTGAGCATTCTAAGAAGAGCACCGCACTGACGCCATGTGCTGTGAGTCCACTGGGGGCCTGCAGCTGGTCCCGGCAGGAGGCTCACTGGAAGTTCTTGTTTTTTGCTTCCCTTTTGTTCTCCAGGTTTGACGTGGTGGGCTATGGCTGCATGACCTGCATTGGCAACAGTGGGCCCTTACCTGAACCTGTAGTAGAAGCCATCACACAGGTGAATTACAGTGGGACCCAGAAGTCTTCAGACCTGTGGTTTCTTCTCACATAAGGTGTGACCAAAACGAGGGTGATTTCAGGAAGGGCCCTGGAAGTAGGGGATGTGGTTAAGAGTATGGTCTTTGGAGCCATGTAACCTTGAGCAAGTTACTCAACCTGTTTGTGCTTAAGTTTCCGTAACTCGGGAGAAGGTATCAGTATCTGTTTTATAGAGTTGTGAGAATTAAGATGATGATGAGCATAAAACAGTGCAGTGCCTGACACATAAGTGCCCCATGCATGCTAGTGTTGACTACGGAGGACTCTAGCATGGTTTGATACTGTTTTAGTCTGGGCACAGTGGCTCATATATGTAATCCTAGCACTCTGGGAGGCTAAGCCAGGAAGATCACTTGAGATCACAAATTAGAAACTAGCCTGAGCGTGAGCAAGACCCCATCTCTACAAAAAATAGAAAAATTAGCCAAGCATCATGGCAGGTGCTGGTAGACCCAAGCTATTCAGGAGACTGAAGCAGGAGGATAGCTTGAACCCAGGAGCTTGAGGTTGCTGTGAACTAGACTGACTGACTCATGACACTCTAGCCTAGAAAACAGTGAGACTCTGTAAAAAAAAAAAAAAAAGACCAAAAAAAGAAAAGAAAAAAATTGGTTCAAAATCAGACAAGTTTGCACACAAATTGCATTGGCTTTTGTCCCCAAAATTCCATAGTCTTGAAAAATACTAATTGGTTAGCTTTGCATTATTTATAGAATCTATATAAGTCATCGTGGCTTCCATTAGTTCTGATCTTTTAGTCTTTCCCATCTGATCTTGGGCCTCAGGCAGAAATAACTAGGATGTTGCCTTCTGACCTATCTGGGGTAGGTCTTTTTTTTTTTTTTAAAAATTAAATCGTAGCTGTGTACATTAGTGCAATCAAGGGGTACAATGTGCTGGCTTCATATACAATCTGAAATGTTTTCATCAAACTGTTTTCATGGCATTTTCTTAGTTATTGTATGAAGACATTTGTATTCTGCATTCAGTAAGTTACAGAGTCTCACTTTGTCGCCCTCAGTAGAGTGCCATGGTATTACAGCTCTCAGCAACCTCCAGCTCTTGGGCTTAGGCGATTCTCTTGCCTCAGCCTCCCGAGTAGCTGGGACTACAGGTGCCTGCCACAACGCCCAGCTATTTTTTTGTTGTTGCAGTTTGGCCAGGGCTGGGTTCAAACCTGCCACCCTCCATATATAGGGCCGGCGCCCTACCCACTGAGCCACAGGCACCACCCTGGTGTAGGTCTTGAACAGTAATTACTGAACATGTCTCCACTTTTGATCCACAGTATCTCTCATAGAGACACCCCTGTGGACCCATTTCCCCTGCTGTAGGAGAGGACCAAATGAAGAGGCAGCTTAAAGTGTTACATCTATATGATAGGAAAACTATTGTAAATAGTCCAAGACAATAAGCATAGTCAATCTCTTCTGTCTGTAATCCGATTTTTCTCTTGCCTTACCCAGGGAGACCTTGTAGCTGTTGGAGTACTATCTGGGAACAGGAATTTTGAAGGTCGAGTCCACCCCAACACCCGGGCCAACTATTTAGCCTCTCCCCCCTTAGTAATAGCCTATGCAATCGCTGGGACCATCAGAATTGACTTTGAGAAAGAGCCTTTGGGTAAGATTTTGTTTGCATGGCCATAATTATTTTCCAGCAAATTTGAAAATAATACTACAAAAAAGCTGTTGCCTTTTTTAAGAAAAAAATGAAATATAGAGCATCCCAGGATAAGACAGAGAAGAATCTTTTCCATTTACAGCTAAGACATAACCGAAGTAGTTAAGCAGGAATCTGTTGAGGGTAAGGAATGACAAAGGGAAATTGATGTCAAAAGTAATTGAGGTCTTGCTGTTCTGGTTTCTCCTGTTAGTCCTCCTTTTTCTGTCCCTACTTTAATCTAATGATAGGCATTGTTTTAATATATATTCTTTGGGAACACACCCTAGATATTTCAGCTTCTCAAAATTCAAGAGAAATGATGCATCTCCTTTCTTATGGCTGCTTGTTATCTATTCTAAGCATATTAAATAATATGAAAACAATACTCCTTAAATTAATAACTCCTTAGGAAGTTACAACTTCAGAGGTATAATGTATCTTCATTAACAGATTTTATATTGCAAATTTGCCTCCTCACTGAAATATATTTTAACCTGGATCAATACCTCTGGTGCATTCCTGGTCGCTCACAGACATGTACTGAGGGGTGATAACCAGACCTGTGCCTTCCACGCTGAGGTCTGCCAGGCCATGCTCTGCCTTCTTGTTTCAGCTCTCATACTGCAAACAAGTATCTTTTCCACAATACGTAGTGCCTTGGTTTTCACATTTTTGTGCTTTTTATAATGATTTCCCCTTTTAAAAGGGTCCCTACCCGTAGTCTTGAAGCACTGTCTGGTGCCACGAAGTACAGGGAGGCGGCAGTGTGCCTTGCATTTAGATAAGCTTCATTCAGGCATGAGGTACTGTGCTGCTAGCTATTAAGTCTAATATTAATGAGTCAAAAGTATGTATTAAATAACATGTCTTTAAACAGAAGCACATATAAAACAGGCTGTTTATTGATCTATGTATTGATCATTTGAAAAAAGCATGACCAGAGGCTTGTAGGAGCCTAATCCTGTTTCTCCCTTAAGGGTGATGATTCATATCCACTACTTCAGTGTTTCCGCCTGCTTTGTAGGCTGGAACTACCTGGGGTGGGAACTTGCAGGGGCCTGAGGCCACATGTGGCCCTCTAGACCTGAAGTGAGCCCTTCCTGACTGAATCCTTAAGTGCAGCCTTTTGACTGAATTCAAATTTACAGAACCAATTCAGTCAAAGGGGCCTACTTAAGGACCTAGAAGGGCACATGTGGCATATAGGCCACAGGTTCCCCAGCCCTGACCCAGAAGAGAGAGACTTGATTGTGCATAACAATGAAAATGAGGTACTAGAAAGTTTTTTTCCATTCATAAACCTTTTTTTCCCAGGAGTAAATGCAAAGGGACAACAGGTTTTTCTGAAAGACATCTGGCCAAGCAGAGACGAGATCCAGGCAGTGGAGCGTCAGTATGTCATCCCTGGGATGTTTAAGGAGGTCTATCAGAAAATAGAGGTGAGGTCCCTCGCACACTGCCGCTCCCCAAGCCCCCAGAGTTCTAGGGGGAAGCCACTGCTTTGTGTCCTGTCTGCAGACCTTGAGGCTCTTGGGAGTGTGAACTGGAAAAAGTAACATTCATTTCTTCTGATAACTAGGGATGTGATTCTTGGTCATTTTTTCCCCATGACACACATTTTTACAAACCTCACACCCCCCACCTTAGACAAGCGGTGACAGCCTCAAGAAGGACTCCAATTCAGCTCCCCATAACTCTTTTTCAGACCTGTGGGGGGGGGTGTGCCTGCCCCTGGTGAGGACCCCTGATGGGTCACTATATGGTGTCACTGAGGTGGAGTTAATTGGTTGGATGTACTATTTGCATGCTTAAAAAAAAACAAAAACTAAGACCACACAGTAGGAAACACCAAACTCCATTTATTTTACAAAGGGGGCTCAGCATCATTTATGAGGCTCGTAGATGTTATGCCTTGCCCTACCTTCTGTGTCCCTGCAGACTTGGGGCTGGTAGTCTTCAGATAAAAGCAGAACTGTCTGGGGTGAGGGTGACATGGTGGTGATAGTCACACACTGCACTTTCGAAAAGCTACTCCTTGGGAAATGGTGTTTGGGAGCTTGGTAGGCACTGGGTTAATTGTGTTTCCCAACAGCTGAGTGAATGAACTGGACAGAATTCAAGCCGATCTTAATGCATAAGCAGCTGTCATTTGCTATGCAGCATCTGTGTGACTTAGAAGTCTACTTCCCAAAACATTCAGAGAGTAATTTCCCCTTTGGTACAATCTGGATTTATTTCACAAATAATTTATAATTAGAATGTATTAGTTACCTATAGCTGTGCAGCAAATTACCCCAAGACTCAGTGAACTGAAACAGTGGACATTTATTCCTCTCTTAGTTTCTGGGGGGGAGAAACCAGCTTCCCTGGGTGCCCCCATAGCGCTCCAGTCCAGATGTCATTTGGGGCTACGGGCTTGGGGAAGGATCCACTTAGGCTCACTCATTCAGGTGGTTGTTGGCAGGATAAGGCTCCCAATGGGCTGTTGGACTGAGGTTCTTAGTTCCTCACTGGCTTTTAGCTAGTGCCTTGCTGCATGGGTCTGTTCACATCCGAGCAAGTGGGTAGGAGAGGGCCAGGGAGACATAGGCAGATTTTTTTGTAACCTAATCTTGGAGCTAGTCCCTGGGATCACCCCACACTCAACAGGAGCAGGTCACTTCAAGGTGTGAGTCCCAAAAGGCTGGCTCATGTTCAACGTCTTAGAAGCAGCCCATCACAGGACATAGGCATTGTTAAGTTATTTAGCATGATGTGATCTGAGTATAAGGAACTCTTGTGTGTAACTATTTAGAATAAAATTGGCTTTTATTATACAACTTAGCTTAAATGTATATTTTATGTTTGCCTATTAAATTTTCCCTAGAATGGAATGTAATTAGATCTGCTTGTCTATTCCCTTTTTTTCTAATATTAATGAAATTATTTATTTATTTTTATTTAAGACTGTGAATGAAAGCTGGAATGCCTTAGCAGTCCCATCAGATAAGCTGTATTTCTGGAATCCCAAATCTACCTACATTAAATCACCACCATTCTTTGAAAACCTGGTATGACGTTTTATTTTTTAACAAAACAAGTTCTTCAAAAGATTTAGGTTCTTATAAAACTCATTTTATTACCCCATACCCTTTCTTTGACAACCCATTTCTTTAAAACCTTGGTAACACAAGCAGATAAGGCTGCCGAGAGTTTGGGGAGGCTGGGATATTTGGCTACAGTTTCCCAGTAACACATGAGGGACTATTCCAGGAGAATATCCCCGAGGTCTGCCATACTGAATCTTATACCCATACAAATGGGGAACATTTTCCCTGAAACTGATGATCAAGAAGTCCATGCTCCCCTGGGTGGGTCACTGTGACAAGGGGATGGCTGTAGAAGTTGGATTCCAGTTGTCCTCAGCATCTGAAGGAGTTCCGTGGATGGCATTTGCAGTTGCATTCCTATGGCTTCTGGGGGATAGTGCCAGCATTTTGCTTTTTCTTCAAGGTTGAGATATGAATGTTTGAGTAAATGTATCTTATTTTTCTCAACGTCCCTAATAAAACCCAGAAACTAGAATTTTCCATGCATTCATGTAGAGGTGTCATCTGGTTCAGTCTATGGCCCACCACTGTTGAGATTCGCTGGTTACTTGAGGAAAGCTGGGCCAACGCTAACTTGTTGTACTCTTTGCTAGACTTTGGATCTTCAGCCGCCTAAATCTATAGTGGATGCCTATGTGCTATTAAATTTGGGAGACTCAGTAACAACTGACCACATCTCTCCAGCTGGAAATATTGCAAGAAATAGCCCTGCTGCTCGCTACTTAACTAACAGAGGGTAGGTATGAAGTCCCAGGCTCTGCTCTTACCCTGTAGCAGACCCTGGTTATGCCTGAGGCCTAGGGCAGAAATAGAACTTCAGAGGCATTGCCATGGCCTGGTTCAGAGGCTTAATGCTTTCAGAGAACTGCTACAAGGATTTGCATTTACTCATCTATTTATCAGTCATTCATATGCTGATATTAATAGGTGTTATGTGACCTAGTATACCAATAATAATCAAGGTCAGTGATTCCCCAATCTGATTTTCAACAAGAATCATGTGGGGAAATAAAAATTCCTATTTCTTGCTGGGCACAGTGACTTATACCTATAATCCTAGCACTTTGGGAGTCCAGAGGAAGGAGGATCACTTAAGACTAAGAGTTCGAGACCAACTTGAGCAAGAGCAAGACTCCATCTCTTCAAAACAAAAAAATCATCCTGGTGGGTGGTATGCGCTTGTAATCCCAGCTATTCAGGAGACTGAGGCAGGAATATCACTTACACCCAGAACTTTGAAGTTGCAGTGAGCTATGATGATGCCACTGCACTCTAGCCTGGGTGACAGAGTGAGACTGTCTTTAAAAAACTCCCATCTCCTGAATTGGCTTCTTTAGGGATGGGGTCCAGGGCAAATCTGAGGAACAAAATCCAAATTTTCTGTGGGCGATTCTTGATTCCTTTTAAGACACAAATTCTTTAGAGAATTGAGCGAAAGTAAACATAATGCCTTTCCAGAAAAATGCGCACATTTAAAACATTTTAAATATAGTTTTTAGGGGGTTCTGGACTTTGTCACTTGTTCCTAAAGGCCATTCATAACTCTCGCAATCCTCACCTTAGACCTAACCACTAAATCATATTAACATTCACACCCACTCCCTAGAATTTGTATGAACAGCCTACTGAACTGCTCATTGTATTATTTGTAATGTTATTCTTGACATCACAAGGTTTCCTTTCATTGGGGCCTGTAGACAAGATTTTCCTCTGGTTTCAGAACCAAAAATACCTTCTGTGCCTCTTTGGCAATACTTTGATTTTTATCTTAAGAAAGCTACACATTACACAGCCAGTTGTGTGTCTTTCCATTGCATTGAGTTTCTGATAACTTGGAGATGAATTCGAACTTACTTCTTTGAACATATTTTATATTTCCTACTATTCCTGGTTCCATCTGATTTCTCTACCCTCATGATACTCTTTACTTCCAGTTTCTTATTGGTAATTTAGCTTTTTACCACATATGAAGCTTTATATAGGCTATCCTATTGAATAAATAAAACAAGTACTCTTTTTTTGTTTTGAGTTCCTCCTAATGTTTCCACCCAGATTTGAAAGATTGTAAGTTGACTCAAGGAGGAAACCGATTTCCCCTTTCACCATGCACTTCTCATCTCTCATGCTGCCCTTCGTCAAGAATGTGGGGACGGCTTTTCCGCCTTCAAGAACAATGCTTAGCAAATTTAGAAAAATAGATTTACAGTTTTTTCTGTTCTTGGGATAAGCTAAGTTTAATCTTCACTTGTTCCACTAAACTAGCTCCTTTCCTGCTTGTGTTATTAGCCTGACTCCACGAGAATTCAACTCCTATGGCTCCCGCAGAGGTAATGACGCCATCATGGTCCGGGGCACATTTGCCAACATTCGCTTGTTAAACAAATTTTTAAACAAGCAGGCGCCACAGACTATACATCTGCCTTCTGGAGAAGTTGTGAGTATTGTCTCTTCTGCTTCCTGTAGAAATGAGCATTTGTCTGTCTCTGGGAGCTTGGAGATTTATACGGTTTTTCTCCTTCTGATTTTAGTATTCACAGCTTCCACCTATCTCTTACTTTCTGTAGTCCTGTCTCCTTCTTGCTTAGAGATTCTGCACCATGGTTTAATTAAGTCTCATTTCTTAGGAATTAAGCTTAAAAAGTCTTTGAGTGAAATTTAATCAAAAGTATTTGAGAAATTCTGAATTGGAGGATATTTATCAAGAAGTACTACTATGTGACTTTATTAGCATGTAATTAATTCTTTGTATCCACTATGAAACGAAGGAATATAGAGGCCCTTGGGCCTTTGGAGTTGGTGGGATTGTTCCCTTTTGGGGAAATGTGGTAGATGTGGGGAAGGCCTGTGCCCTGAGTCAGACAAGTCTGGGTTAAAGTCCCACCTCCACCTCATATGGCCATGACACCTTCTGCAAGTAACTTCCCTCTCAGAGCCTCATTTTTCCTACCTGTGAAGGAGAAATAACACCTGAGGCTTAAAATGAAATGGAAAGACATGTAAAAACCTAGAGCGATATCTGGCACGTGTTCTACGTCTTCAGAGTCACTTCCCTTCCTGGTAAATGCTGTAGAGCTTTCTGTAAGCCATTTAGCCTGCTAGAGAAATAACTCTTGCCAATTTATTTTAAAATAATAACAGCTAATATTTCTACAGAACTTAATACATTGCAGGTGCTCTCCTAAGCTCTTTGCATGCATTGACTTATTTAAGGCTTGTAACAACCCTTTGAGGTAGGTCCATAATTGTCTGTGTTTTAAATCGAAAGCCTAAAGCTTGGATCATGTAACTTCTTGAGGTGGTATAGTGGAAAAGCTGAGATTAAAACCTAGAAAGTCTGGCTCTGAAGTCAGTGCTCTTTACCACTCTCCATACTGCCTTGCTCTTAACTGATCATATTTTTGAAAAGCAAACTCTTCATAGTCATTGGTCACCAGGACCTAGCTGGTGGATTCTTGTTCAATGAATAGCAGGGATAATAGACTATTAAATGAAAAAGACATATATTGAACAATGGAATACCCAAGAGGCCAAGGGGAAAGACTTGCAGTTACAGACACTGGGGGCTCTCCAAAACACATCCCAGTGTACCCTCTTTGTAGACCAGATGGCCGACTGGTTGGGTGGCCATTGGCTTCACACTGAATTGACTATCTGCAGGCCCTTCCTTTGTCCTCTGGGCTGGCAGAGTGTTGTCATTCCAGCCCTTTGAATGTGCTGGGTCTGTAAAACCTTCCTTGTCTCCTTCTCAGCTTGATGTGTTTGATGCTGCTGAACGGTACCAGGAGGCAGGCCTTCCCCTGATTGTCCTGGCTGGCAAGGAGTATGGCTCGGGCAGCTCCCGAGACTGGGCGGCTAAGGGCCCTTTCCTGCTGGTGAGTATGAGGCAGAGCCATCCCCGCAGGCAGCCGGCCCTCTGAACTGGTAGGAAAGCTGGGAGAGTGCCAGGAATTAATTCTGTGGGGTCACTTCCCAAGAAGTCAACAGGAGAGCAAGCTCTGAAAAGTAGCTGTTGTTTTCTCATCTGCTTTTTGGTGAATCTTATTTAATTTCACTCACTAATGGGTAATTGAGAGTGAACTGCTTCCATTACATCAAACATTCATATCTAGACCTTTGGGGATGTCTGTAAATGGTTTTGGGGGAGGGTCTATGAAGTCTCTGAAAATATACCCAGAAGTGTACATGTAGTCTTTTGCTATAGGGAGAAGTGTCATGGTTTTCATAATAGTCTAAGGTTGAGGACCCCAGATTTATTTAAGGGCTCTGTACCAGGCAATGTAAGGAGTGAGACAGGGCCGCAATCTTGTCTGTTGGGTTCACAGACAAGTAAGGAGCCTGGACATTTTTCACCAGTTACTCTGGTGAGATTGAGTTCTGGTTCTCTGAGCAAACTAGGAGGATATACTTTTTACATATGCTTTTCACTGCCTATGAAAGTCTGCTTATGGGCCGGGAGCAGTGGCTCATGCCTATAATCCTAGCACTCTGGGAGACCGAGACTGGTGGATTGCCTGAGCTCAGGCATTTGAGACCAGCCTGAGCCAGATTGAGACCCCATCTCTAAAAATAGCCAGGTGTTGTGGCTGGTGCTTGTGATCCCAGCTACTTGGGAGGCTGAGGCAAAAGAATCACCTGAGCCCAAGAGTTTTAGGTTGCTGTGAGCTATAATGCCACAGCACTCTACTGAGGACGACAAAGTGAGACTCTTGCCTCCAAAAAAAAAAGTCTGCTTATGATACTCAGTGAAAAAGGGAGGCTCCCTCTGTCCATAACCAGGCAGCTCCTTAGAACCTTCAGCCATCTCAATTCCTTCTTGCGCTGTCCCTTCAAGAGTGGCTTTGAAGGGGGCAGGGTTTTACCTCTTGAGCATTTACTTGCCCTAAGAGCAGTGAAGAATCATACTGCCCATCTTTAATCCTCCGGATGCAGTAAAAATGGCTCAGCTGATGCCACTGTCAGTCATCTATAGCTTGAGTGAATTAATGCACCTGGGAAACTCTAGGCGCTACCTGTAAGTACAGTAAAAACGGCTGGCAGCCCTGCAGACATCTAGGCTTCTAAAGATGTCTTTGAACATTACACCTATTGTTTTTTTAATATGTCATTTTGTTCTGAGGTGGGGAGGGAGGAAATGTTCTCTGATTAGTTGATCAGTAGATCAAAGGCCTACTTTTTTTCCCTGAAAGCTACTAAAAAGAACCTGGGAAATGAGTGGACTGTGTCCATTCATTGATACACTCATTCACCTTGCCCCTGGCGGAAGGGACTGTATTCATTCGTTTCCTGGCCAAGGAACCCATACACCTTATATATACCCTGAGGCTAAAGGCCTAAAGGAGGAGACGGGGAAAGACCGGGAGAGGAACGGAGAGAGCTTCTCTCTCCCCACTTGAATTCTCTCCCTCTACCAGGAGCTTTAGTGTTTTCTGTATTCTTTTCTGTAAATCA